>JBAKBP010010212.1:0-79167 GCA_037953745.1 Lithodes maja | reverse complement strand
GGACCATTCTTTAAGCTTTTTGAGCGGTTTTTCGTGGTTTTTCCTTCATTCCTAACCCATTCGCTATTGTTTCTGGAATAAAACCATTTTTTGAAAACCGGCCGGGTTCTGGTGAACAAACATTACAAAACTAGCCGGGGCTCCACGGGTTAAAGGGTTAAAATCGAGTGCAAATGGCCGGGAGCACAGCGGGCCAGACAGCCGACTCCCAGGGCTTACCGCCGCCCATTAACTCATGTTCCCTGTGTTCTCGAGAGGCCGGCAGTGTAGCCAGTAGTAAGCATAGCTGGGAAAAATATACCGATATATGCTAAATTCCCATGTTCGTGGCATCACTGCAAGAGAACCACGAGTGCTACGTAGCTCGTTCTGGTCTCATTTTGAAGCTTTTAGCGCCTAGTTTTTTGCTAAATAATTTGTTTTTCATGCAGATGCTTGATTTATCATGCAGGAGGGCCTGAATATGCCCAAATGAGCCCAAACACCCCGCTAGACAAGGGTTAATGTTAGCAAAGTAGCAATGCCCCGCACAAACAGCCTCCTAACTAGCTCGCAAGGCTAAGCTACGAGCATTGAAAAAACAAATATAACAATGGCGCGCGTGACCATGGGGACACGTAGACGCCAACACACTGTACCCTAAATTAACACACTCCTGTGGACGTGCCAATGGGGACGCCCGACCTGTCTAGTCTAAACCTATTCTAGAACATCTCAGATAATACAAATGAGCAAATGACTCGATCACTAGGAGACCAGTAGAACGCAGAATGAAGACAGGACGGAACACACGTCCCTCGGCACAGCCACAGGGAGAGGAAGGACGAGATGATGCTGGGCAGATCAGCGTCTCAGGGGAATACTCCGCCCAGCAAAACATCCACAAGTTGGGAAGCTTGATTATAGCAGTTCTTATTTTAATTTAATTTTCTTATTTTTTAAGAAGTTTTTTCGTAGTGAGTACCCAATCATAAGGACGATTCCGTAAGAGAATTAGCGTACCCTTACGATGTGTGGCCTCTCTTCTCCCTGTGGCGGGTGTTTCAAACAGCTGACGCAAGGGTTTGAAAGAGTGCCATTATATTATAGGCATATCGTCAATGATGAAGGGGCCAATAATAAATTATTTTAGTTCAGTTAATGTTTTTTATTATCTGTGTTTATATTTTCTAGTTTTTATGTCGAGTTTTCATTATTTTATTTTTTATTTTTTCGGGTTTCGACTAGGATTTTTGCGCCAAGATAGAAGCTTTTTGCGCGAACATGGAATTTGGGAATATTTGGTGTGTACCGCGAAAATTGAAACAGCGAAGACTGCTGTGGCGAAGATGGGGGCTCCACTATAATAACTAACCACCTCCGCAGAATTGCGGGCCGATTACGGTGTGTCAGAATCGGCACCACAGCCCGCAATGTCGCGGGACCAAACCAGACAAAATCACGCAACATTGCGGGGCCGAAACGATACCGAATCAACCCCGCAACATCGCGAGACCGTGCTATACGAATCCGGGAATTCGCGCAATACAAATCCGCGAATTCGCGCTGTTACCCGCAACATTGCGGGAGCAAAACGATTATCTAAGACGAAACCAAATCAACTCCGCAAAATTGCGGGACCGTGGCGAGCTAGTTCCGCGCCGAGAAAGCTAATTGAGTGTCTAAGGTAACACCGAAACAGGCCGCAAAAGCGGGCATCTCCAAGCTTGTGCAAAGGGCCCACAAGCTGAACAGTGTCTTCCAAGAAACAAACGCCCATCTCAACCAGGCCTAGGTAGTTGGGCGGCAAGGAAGACACACCAGGGGAGAGGAGGCACATCCCCGAGGAACCACCCATCCCACAAAAGATCGAGCATAGCTCAGTAAGAGACAGTGGCAGGGAGGGTGGTGGCACAAATAGGGACCCCCTAAAGGTACCCCTGAACAGCACGTGAAAGAGGATGATTGCCCACTGAGATCTTGCCCTGTAACTCAGCGAACGATGGGAAGGGAGAGACACCATGACGACACAGCAGCGATCGCCGCCCCCCCCCCACTCGCCTAACCTAGTCCGAGGCGGGGTGAGGGTGAAGAGGACAGCATTGAAAAAAGGGCACAATCTCAAGGCAGGCGAAAGGGGATAGAGGTGAACGTTAAGGGTAAAAACAAGCCATCAAATGATCACTGGTGAGAAAAAGGGGGGCCGCAGAGCCAGTTGTAGTGAAAGCGTCGGATGCGAAAAACCCCTGGTGATAAATCACACGACGCCCAGGCCCTGAACCACACAAGAGGATCAAAGGGGGTGACTTGGGAAAGAACACTAGATGATAAATTAATGACCAACACAAACACTACAAATCAAGCAAGGCTGCCTGTCTGAATTTTACCTAATAAGGGAAACACCTAGGCTATGAAAAATGAGAGGTGAAATGTAAAGGGTAAAAACAAGTCAGCAAATGATCACTGGTGAGAAAAAGGGAGTGGGGGGGGGGGGGGGGGGGGGCACAGAGCCATTTGTAGTGAAAGTGTCGGATGTGAATAAATCCTGGTGATAAATCACATGACGCCCAGGTCCTGAACCACACGAGAGGATCCAAGGGGGGGACTTGGGAAAAAATGCTAGATGATAAATCACCGACACAAGCACTACAAATCAAGCAAGGCCGCCAGGTGATTTCCGAATTTACCTCAATACGTAAACACCTAGGCTATGAAAAAAAAATGAAAACTCATTGGGGCATAACCAATTCTGAATGATGAAACAAGCTAGGCTACTAATAAGCTAAAACTATGCCCCGAACTAACGGAAAAGACAGTATGAAAAGAGAAAGAGTGAGTAAACAATATGGGGGAAGCAAGGCAACCCCCGAACCTTCGGCAGACTATTAACACACGCGACCTCCATATGATACATTCTTAACATTCTGGAGCCCATTTCACGTGTGCCCTAAACCACGTAGCATCTGTCTAACAAAAAGAATGCCAAAAAAAACGTACGGCGACAGGGTGGATTGAAGAACATAAGGCATAGACGTCTGAAACATACGAGGGTGCGTGTGAAAATTATGACAAGCGAAGGTCGCTCATGCGCAGGTTCGACAAGGGTCTGCACCAACACAGAACACAGGATGGGTCTCAGCTGTAACTAAGGTAAATCCCTTTTTCTTATCTTCTATGATTTTTTCACCTTCGGTGGTAGTTTTGGTTAGTGTACGACTCCTAGAGCAAGTAGACTCTAGACGTTTTCTTTTTTAACCGCGGTTGGGATGACGACATAGCAGTCAAATTAGACAAGTCGTTATCGCAATTAGGTTAACCCCCCCAGACATATTAACTTACAAAAGTTAGGGGTTGCCCGTGCGCCCGGTATTCCCGTCACAACACTCTTTTTCACACTGAGGGGCCGTTAGAAGTTGGAGGAATTTGGGGTTGCCAACAACCGACAGATTCTGATCTAACTTACCTAACTTACTGAGCTCAATATGACACAAATCGCGTCATTAACTTATTTCTGAGCGATTTCAATAAGTTCATATGATGTGATCACGTCATATGAGAGTTTTTGGCCACTCGCCCATATGAGGCGATCGCGTCATATTGTGTCGGAGGGGGTTAATAGCCTTGACGTTGGATTTTCCAAGACTACTAACAAATATATACTTGTTTATTTAGTGAAATAATCTAAGTACAGTACTGTGATATACAATTTTTGCTATTGTTTGTGCTCTGTATTGCTACTCTTCAATACCCATACTCTAACATAAATTTTTTTTGCAGTTCCTTCCTGGCTACAAATTCATTTCATCTTACGAAGCCGGTAGTGACGACTCGGAGAGCTCAGTGCTAATGGGTTTTGGCACCACCTACAGCCTCCCTCTTAACTCCAGCCATCCCATCATCTATGCTGACCCCACCTGCCAACACTTAGACCACAGTGACCAAGTTGAAGGGTTTGGGGCCACATACACCAGAGAGGCTCACAAGACTCATGATGACCACAGACTTTGTGGAACCTGTGCCATTAGAAAAGGGGGAAAAGATGAGGCTCATAATTCTCACGATGACCACAGGCTCGGGGGAACCTATACCATCAGAAAAATGGGGAACGATGTACACTTTAATGACAGAATTCCCCCTGATGGAAAGGCAAAGAGAAATGACCCTTCCTACCAGCTGATTAATTCACCTGGAACTGACCATCAAGTATGCTCAATGGACGGATCAGTGGATAGTTTTGCTTATGGCAATTCTGCTTATAACTTGAGGCCACAATGTCTTAGAACTGCAAAAAGCAAGACTTCTGAGATCCCTGTAACTCCAACCAGAAATACTAGCCAGAATAACTTCACAAAACAAGACACAGATTCCACTTCCAATGATGGATCTGAGAGTACAGTGATAAGCTTGGGACAGAAGATACAGCTAATGGCAATGAGTTCCCCGGAACTTAGACGGCCAGAAGAAAACTGGGATTCTGAATGGAAGCAACTCTTAAAGCAAAACCATGAGCTCCTTTTGAAACTGTCTAGTAGAGAGGACCTTCGCTCTCCGGATAGTACAGCCGACAGCTCCAGAAATGTTGACGTGCACGACAGCTATGTTCAGACTGTAACTTTCACCACAGAGGAGGAAAAGAATGCTGAACATATTATAAAGTGTCCTGAAGACTTGCTTTTCTCAGAGTCGGATCCCCTTGAGGAAATCCTGGAACTGAGAATTGACGAAGACGAGGATGCAAGCGCACTGAGGGAAGCATACGTGAGAGCCACTAGTCCTGAATGCATACTGGAAGATATAATAGAAGAATCTGGCTCAAGTAACAAATCTTCGCCTCGAATGATTGCAAATGGATCGGAACAGAAAAATTATGATCTTGCTTGCAGAATCAAAACAGAAGTAGCAGATCAATCCCTTATCACAAGCTATAGCAATAAGATAAACACTGATAATAGTTATCCTATTCTTAATTCTATAGATTCAGGTAATTTAGATAGAGAAACTGGATATAATTTTGCACAGAAAGGTACATTAAGTCACCAAGCATCTTATGAGTTTGGAATGAAGCACTCCTCAGCTTCACCTACAAAAACACCAAGTATATCCTCCGACTTCAATGGAATGTCACCTCCAAAAATATCGAGTATATCTCCGGACTTCAATAAACGTACATCTCCCTCCAAAATCTCCTCCGATTTTTCCTGCACTGCTGACCTGCCAACTTACCGACCCGGCTCAGCAATAGCCTGCCTAGTTTTAAGCACTACCAGTAGGATCCTGAGAGATAAGCAGGCAAGGACCCAGCCATCAAAAGACCTGCTTGATACTCTGAAAATGATTGAGGATGAAGAGAAGCGAGGGGTTGAGAATGAGGAAAGGAGGGAGATTGAGGACTATAGAGTTGAGGAGCTGAGAGACGTTGAGTGGAGAGAGGAGAGGCGAGGCGTTGAAGATCATAGAGAGGAGAACCAAGGGATTGTGGATTGGAGAGAAGAGAGGCGAGGTGTTGAGGAGCGAAGAGAAGAGAAAAGGGGAGTTGAAGAGCGCAGAGAGGAGATGTGTGGCGTTGAAGATCCGAGGGTAAAGGAGGATTTGCCAGTGCCTGTTTCCGAGATTGTGACGAAGGAGACAACAGCAACGAGACTAGCATCATCATTTTCTCTGAGGTGAGCAGAGTAGTAGTTATGTTGGGAATTGACTGATAATGTGGTATTGATTCCAGAGAATAATTTTCTCTGAGGTGAGCAGAGTAGTAGTTATGTTGGGAATTGACTGATAATGTGGTATTGATTCCAGAGAATTTTTTTATTTATGTGGACCATATGATAAGGTTGTAATAGCTAAATTGAATTTAGAAAATAGAAGATGATAGATGTAAGATTAACCCGGCAGCTACATCAAGCCGGTATATTACAGTGCCACAAGTGAGACAGATTTAGCTTCAATTCAAACAAAATTTGTTTTATCTACCATTTAAGGACGGAGGTCCACTTAAGGGATCACTTTTTCCCTAATTAAGCTAGGATGTTGAAATTCTCACTGATAGTTGCTTGCCCATGGTGATAATACTGGTGAATTTTAATTGAATTCTATGAATTATTTTTACTATTTTACTATTTTACTATTTGTATAGAAATATTGCACTAAATTTGTCCATTTTTCATCTAGCATCTAGTAATTTGCTATTGAGAGTTATGGCTTGATATTTTATTTGAGACAAGTATGGGGCATGCTTGTAAAACTCCGGCACTTTTACTGCTGTAGGTCCAACGGTTGGGTTCTGCTCTTCTAACGAAATCACTTCACTGCATTTTTACGCCTACATAACATTTTAACCGCACCCATAAGTAAAATATGTAATATACAGACCCATAGGTGCCGTATTTTTTAGAACAAAAAGTAAGCTAGACAATAAAAATAAAATCATGCAAATTGAGCAAGAATTGCAAAAGTTATAGCAATTTGAAAAACATTGTACAGTCCTCCCTCGGGTAGCGCAGGTATATCGTACTGGGACCCCGCCGCGCTACGCAAACACGCGCTACACAAAGCAAAGAACTTATGGGATTAATTCTATTGGTTCTGACGACTTCCCCAAAGTCACCTTTTTGACCATTTACCACCCAATAACCTTACCAAATATGGATCAAACATTAGTAACAGACAACCTAACCCTATTTTACAGATCATATCTATGAAATGATGGGCTGGTTGATTGAGTTCCAACTCTCAACAATGAAGTCAATTCCCATTTTTATGTGGAATTGCTTCCAAAATTGGAACGAGTCTACCGAATCTGACGTCACGGCCGAGATATGGCGAGAGATGCCGAGCCCCCAGCCGACCACAGAGCGTGCTACATAAACAAAACAGTGTTAGATGCTGACTTGGCACGCTAGGGGTACCCGTGTTAGACCAAAACCGCACTGTCCAAAGCCGCGTTACCCGAGGGAGGACTGTACTTGCAAAATAAAGTCTCTGGGAAATGAGCGTCAAAGTTAATACAATTTTTTTGTTATCCTCCTGCTTAAATAAAATATAATATTGGTTACCAATGCACTTCTTTACCAAATTATGCCATTTCTTCACGAGGGTGTTGCCAACACATTAAGCTAGACTCAAGCTATTTTTTTTCCATTAAATTATCATAAAGTCTGTTGAAAATTATCATTAAATTTAGTATTTTGTTATTTATCCACCTGCTTCAAATGTATTTAAATATTGATAAATATTGATAACCAATGCAATACTCTACTAAATGATGCAATTTCTTCACGACAGTGTTGCCAACACATTAACCCTTCGACCCCGGGTGGTACACGTGTGTACCATTTTTTTTTGGCCCGAGGAACCCGGGTGGTACACCACTGTACCATTGCTTGCGTGAGTGCTTTTCGAATGGCGCGCGTAAAAATTTCGCTCCGTGGTCACCAGGCGTCGCTAGGCGACGCCACCAGACAGCATGTACGCCACCAAAACAGTCTCTACCCTGCCGCCAACATGGATACTAGCCCAAAAAGTTATTCCCTTGTGTCCGATTCTACGCTCCCTTCGACGCCTGCCCATGTTCGTCGCGCCCTAACGCAAAGGCACGTACAAGATGCGTTGACTCCCGGAGGTATTGAGATAGCTTTGAGGAGTTATGAACGTGGTGAAGGCCAAAATAGTGTTGATGAGTTGGGTAGTGATAGCTCCGAGTCTTATCAGTCTCACTATAGTGAAGATTTTGACGATCTAGACGAAATCCATGAAAGATACGCCTTTTTTAGTGGATTTGACCATGACCATGAAAGTGATGATAGTGAGGCTGAGCGGGAGGCTGAGGTTGACCCGCCATTGTCTTCCTTATCTACCCACGCCACCCAAGTTGCCCCAGGCTCCCGCCATTCTTCCCCACCACCACCAGCACTCCCTAGGGTTGAGGACCCCCCACTTTCGGCCTATTTACCCACTCCTTCCCCACCTCGCCGACCTACACGCCGCCCACGCATCATTCGTTCCCCGCGAGATTATGAGGGGGGCTCTGAAGAAGAAGGGCACCTCACAGATGACTCTGGCCATGATTACCTGGGTCCACCGTCAGGGCAAGATGACGGCTCTGACGACAACGACGATGACGACGACTTTATGGACATCGACGACCCTCAACCCAGACGCTTTGCCCAGGGCCGTCGTGCTCCTGGCCGCCCTGGCCGCCGGGCTGGCCGCCGGGCTGGGCCTGGGCGCCGTCGCGCTCCTGGCCGCCCTAGGGTGCGCGCCGCCAAAGTTCGTGGGCGTGCTGCCCCCGCTCTAGCTCCACAGAGGGCAGTGGCACAACCTGGGCGCCCCGTTCAGGACCGCCTGCAGTGTGCACAGTATCTAAATGTGCACAAGCTCTGTTACCTGCCTCTGGAACGAGATGGAGTCACCATTAGCAGAAGGCGGTGCCATGTCTGCTGGAACAGCCAGGTGAGGCCGAGGAAGCACAAAAAGACCACCATGCAGTGTGTGGAGTGCCAGGTGTCACTATGTACTATACCGTGCTTTGCTGAATACCACAGCAAGCAGGAGTACTAACTAATAATCATAGTGAAAGTACCAAAGACTGACAATATGTATGTATATAGGCAACAAGTGGAAATAAAACAATGTACAGGTGTATTGTGATAAAAAAATCATGTATTATGAAAACATATATAAATAAGTGAAAAAAGACACAATAAATTGTATATAAAACGTTTACAAAGCATATAACTAAGTGAAAGTGACACATGACATAATATTAGATGGCCAAAGTATAATAAACACCTGTGATAACGAATAATCAGTGCCTAATATAACAATAACCTACCTCAATTACTCATAAAAACTACGGTATCGAGTGAAAATGTGAAATATTTGTAACAATCATAGCCTAATAAACATATTTTATATAATTGGACTCCAAATAACTATAATAACATCACTATCAATACATAAAATCGCCTCCGGGAGGTAAAAGGTTTTGCGCGACGAGTGGCTAAGAAAACAGTAGGTTAGCCGAGCCGGGGCCTGGGCAAAGGCGACGCATCCGAACGCGGGATGATTTTCACGCATAAAAATCACTCCACTTCCCGCGCTCACCATTATGCAATCACTTGGGCTAGAGACCTCTACTCAACGGCATTCTACACATGAAGGTTTGTGCTACATTTTTCTGTTTTTTTTATAACTTTGTGTAATGTATTTCAGGAGTAACATGTGAATCAACAGGGACCAAAATTCCTGAAAACCCCCGGACACAAAGTACAGTCACGATATTCCCTAGCCGGGGTCGGAGGGTTAAAGGTACTATTGTGACATCAGCGTATCGAGTGGGTGGGCGGTGGCGCAGCATAGACCCTCTCTCTCTCAAGTCTCTCACGACACTGACAGCTCTGGCACTTATATGAGGGAGGGGAGAGGTACTGGAGGGGTAGAGGAGGGTGACTGAAAGTATTTGAGAAGGGAGGGAGGAAGTATAGGGAGTGGGGGAGAGAAAAAGTAAAACAAAGGAGGAGCGGGGGAAGTTAAGAGAGAAAGAGGGGGAGGAGAGGGAGGGAGATGGGAGACACATGTAAGAGTAGGTGGAGGTATAGAGACATGCCACCTAATCATGTTTATTAGTGGCCCCTCCATCATTGACGATATGCCTTAAACATTAATGACACTCTTTGAACCCCAAAGTCAGCTGTTCAAAACACCCGTCCCAGAGTTCAAGAGTCCAAACATCGTAAGCGTACGCTTATATTCACTTACGGAATCGTCCTTATGATTGGGAGCTCACTGCGAAAAAACATAATAAAAAAATTATAAAAAGAAAAATATTAGAACTACTAATCTGCTATGCTTCCCATCGTGTGGATCTTGATAGTGTAGGTTTGCCCGCAGACGCTGAAGCACCAAGCGCCATTCTTCCTTCTCACTCTGGGGTTCGTTGCCGTCGGACGTGGGGTTTTGGACCGCTCTTCATTCTTTGGTCTGAGATAGTGAGTTTTTTGCTCATTTGTATTACCTGAGATGTTTTAGAATAGGGTTTAGATTAGATAGGTCGGACGTTCCGATTGGCACGATCCCCAGGATTGTGTTATTTACATACATACATACATCAAATTTTAAGACTGAGTGTTCCACACATAAGTGCAGTTTCAGTCTCTTGTCCTAATGGCGGCGTTCCAGGCAACCCTGTTAAGGGCTGCTTCACTTGTCAAGTTCTTGGATTTGAGATCGGCGCGTATAGTCCGATCCCAGGTCTTCCTCGGTCCACCCCTTGGTGCAGCTCCCTCCACAATCACAGACCTGCATATTTTCACCCAATTTTGTTCATCCATTCTCTCCACATGTCCATACCAACCCAGTCTACTTGTACGCATCACCTCGCTAATACTCTTTATACCTAAACGTCTCCTCAGCTCAACATTTGTTATTCTATCCTGTAGCCTGGCCCCACACATCCATCTCACCATTCTCATCTCATTACGCTCTATTCTGTTGACATCCTCTACTTTAACGGCCCATGTTTCTGAGGCATACATCATTGCACTTCTAACACATGAGGCATACACCTTTCCCTTCAGGGGGAGAGGCATTCTTTTCATGGTCAGGATTGGCATCAGTTCTCTGAACTTCCCCCAGCCACACCTAATTCTAGCAACAGTGGCAGCCTCGGCCCCACCACCGGCAGAGATGGTATCTCCTAGGTAACAAAACTTGTTCACCAGCTCCAAAGACACATTTCCAAAATTCACAGCCACAGGATCATCACTTAACACAAGCTCGCCTTTGCACACTATGCACTCAAATTTCTCTATTTCTGACTTATCCTTCGGCAGGGGTCCCTTTATTCTACTACAGCGCTTACTCCCACGGTGTACCCAACATCGACAGATGCTACATTGAATTGAGTTAATGCCCACTCCCTTTCCACACACTGCACATGGGTATGCACCGCTCTTTTCCACATTGCCTCGTCTCAATCTACAATGCATAACCTTGGTTTTGTTAATAATGACTCTTAAACCCTTGCTCGCCATGCCCTCTCTCCACTCTCTGAATTTGGCCTCAGCATCTTGCATACTGTCGGCTATTAGGACTAAATCGTCTGCATAAAACAGTTCCAACGGGAGTCCGCCTCTAAAAACTCTAGACAGTGCCTCCAAGACCATAATAAAGAGGAGGGGGCTTAACACTGAACCCTGATGGACTCCAACACGGACTGCGAACTCATCACTCAGTACACCCTTCACCCTCACCGCACTTCGCGAGTCATCATACATCTTCATTATCACACGCACCAGCCACTCTTCCACACCAAGTTTCCTCATAGCCCACTGCACAACATCTCTAGGCATTATCAAAGGCCTTCTCCAGGTCTACAAATGCAAAGTAAAGATCCCTGCCTTTTAGTAAGTATCTTTCCTGTATTTAAGGTTGCTTAGGCTGGCGCCCCTTCGGTTCCCCTATGAATGAGGCCGCCATTGTTTTATTATTATTACTCTATTTTTAGCCTAGCAAGTGTTGTGTGAGGCTTTATTCTACAGGGCACCGCTTTTCGGCTACTTTTTTTTTTTTTTTTTTTTTTTCCTATGTGATTGAGGGAAGCAAAAGGCATAGCGAGTGCCTCCCCCATAGTTGAAAGAGTGACAGGGCCAAAATCAAGGGACGTTCGAGCCAAAATGCCTGGACACACAGAGTTTGAAGCAATTTAAGTCATAGGAAGTGGGAAAAACTGATTCTGGGAGAGAGTTCCAGAGCTCAGCTGTTGAGTAGAAGAAAGTTTGAGAGTAACGTTTCACTCTTGGGTTGGAGAGTTGCACAGAGTAGGGGTGGGATTGAGTTGCAAGACGGGTACCACGTGCCCTACGTAAAGGAGGTGGTATGCACTGGGATAGCTCTGAGGAACACTGATTATTATAGTAGCGATAGAATAGCGAGAGAGATGCAACATTGCGGCGGAGAGAGAGAGATTGCAGAGAGTTGGTGAGTGGACGGGAGTTAATGATACGAAAGGCCTTCCTTTCAACCTTGTCTAGGAGAGCGGTGTGAGAGGAACCTCCCCACACCTGTGAACAATACTCAATACAAGGGCGCACTATGCCCCTGTACAGAGCAAGAAGCTGTGCAGGGGAAAAGAACCCCCTAAGGCGGTTGAGCACACCCAGCTTCTGGGAGGCTGCCTTAGCAAGACTGGTAATATGGTCCTTCCAAATGAGAGCAGAAGAAAAAGAGACACCAAGAATATTGAGAGAAGATGAAGGGTTGATTTTTGTATTGTTGAAGAATAAGGGATAGTCCGCTGGGAGATCCTGACGGGTAGATAGATGGAGAAATTGGGTTTTGGAAGCATTAAAGTTAACAAGGTTTTCTCTGCCCCAATTGGAAATAGTATTTAGATCAGAATTTAAGAGTTGTATGGCTTCATTACGTTTGTCGTTGAGGGATTGCTGGCTGGGGCGTTCTGAAAAAAGTAATAGAGTAGTGTAAGGTTGAGTCGTCTGCGTATGAATTAATGGGAATTAAGGTACAGTTAAGGAGATCATTTATAAAAATTAGAAAGAGAATAGGAGATAGGACAGAGCCCTGAGGAACACAGAGTTTATAGGGTCAGGAAGTGAACAATGGCCGTCCACAACCGCGGCTATGGAACGGCCGGAAAGGAAATTAGAGACAAAGGCACAGATAGAGGGATAGAAACCGAAGGAGGGTAGTTTAGTAATTAAAGATTTATGCCAGACTCTATCGAAGGCTTTCGATATGTCTAGTGCAATAGAAAAAGTCTCACCGAAGTCCCGAAAGGAGGATGACCAAGAGTTAGTAAGATATGAAAGAAGATCACCAGTAGAGCAACCCTTAATGAAGCCATACTGGCGATCTGAGAGCAGATTATGAGAAGAGAAATGCTTAAGAAATTTGGAAGCAAGAATAGTTTCAAAAACTTTAGAAAGACAAGAAATGAGAGCAATTGGATGATAGTTGGAGGGTTGAGAGCGGTCACCCTTCTTTGGGACAGGTTGAATGTGAGCAAACTTCCAGCATGAAGGGAAGACGTTAGAGGATAGACAGAGACGAAAGAGTTTGCCTAGGCAGGGAGTCAGCACTGAAGCACATTTTTTGAGAACAACAGGAGGAACACCGTCCGGACCGTACGCCTTTTTTTTTTTTTTTTTTTTTTTTCTTCTATGTGATTGAAGGAGGCAAAAGGCATAACTGCCTATAGCGAGTGCCTCCCCCATAGTTGAAAGAGTGACAGGGCCAAAATCAAGGGACGTTCGAGCCAAAATGCCTGGACACACGGAGTTTGAAGCAATTTAAGTCATAGGAAGAGGGAAAGACTGATTCTGGGAGAGAGTTGCACAGAGTAGGGGTGGGATTGAGTTGCAAGACGGGTACCACGTGCCCTACGTAAAGGAGGTGGTATGCACTGGGATAGCTCTGAGGAACACTGATTATTATAGTAGCGATAGAATAGCGAGAGAGATGCAACATTGCGGCGGAGAGAGAGAGATTGCAGAGAGTTGGTGAGTGGACGGGAGTTAATGATACGAAAGGCCTTCCTTTCAACTTTGTCTCACATGTCAGCCACCTAAAACCTCACAAAGACGACCGACGTGTCATCCGACGTAAGAGACAATTCCCCACAGACCCTGACTATACACCCTTCACCAATCACCAGACAAAGCATATCATCAACAATCTCAAGCACTCACCCGCCTGTGGCCTAGACAACATAAGCAACATACACCTCAGACACCTGGGACCACAAGGCATACAAACACTCACTAACATATCAAACTACAGCTATTCACACAACACAATACCAGACATTTGGAAGCATGGTATCATCATCACATTCCCCAAACCCAACAAAGACCCCACGCTACCCTCCTCGCACCGCCCCATTACACTCCTTTGCTCCCCCTCCAAAGTCATGGAACGCCTAGTATTACAACTAATTACACCCGACCTACCCCTAGCTCCAACACAACATGGCTTTAGGCCACTGCACTCCACAAACACTCTTCTCACAGACCTTACACAAAGAGCTTTTGACGGCATCAACTCAGCTAGACCACCACACAGATCACTATTAGCCACACTCGACATTAGTAAAGCCTTCGATGCCATCCCACGCCACAACCTAACAAACAAAATCTACAACACAAACATGCACAACAACACAAAAAGGTGGCTGGCCAACTTCCTAGCAGGCAGATGTGCACACGTATCTTTTGCCGGTCAGTCATCTAAAATCAGAAACTTTCCAAACGGAGTCCCACAAGGATCCGTCCTATCGCCCGCACTCTTCAATCTGTACATGCACGATATAACTACACCCAATACTCCCCAAATAAACTTAGCCTCCTATGCAGATGACATAACACTCACATGCACACACCATGACCCAAGAAGAGCAACAGATCTTCTTCAACCCTATCTCAACACACTACATGGCTGGTGCACTACAAACAGACTTAATCTAGCCCCAGCCAAATCCACCGCAACCCTGCTCACAAGCTGGACAGGTGAACACGAATACATCCCTCAACTCACCATAAACAACACACCCCTAACACATACACACACACCCAAAATCCTAGGAGTAACATATGATACTCATATGACATTCAAACAGCACACCACAAGCATTAAAAAGAAACTGACACCCAGACTTAACGCCCTCAGGTCACTTGCTCACACAAAATTTGGACACAACAAAGAAACTACCACCACAGTATATAAACAATACATAAGATCAGTAATGGAATACGCAAGCCCAGCCTGGGCTTCTAACCTAGCTGAAACACATCATAAGACCTTACAGACTATTCAAAACAAAGCCCTGAAGATCATTACAGGCTGCACAGCTACTACACCCACAGATCATCTACATCAAGAAACAAAAATCCTCAAAGTCAAAGACCATCTGGACATGAGAGGCACTCAATTCCTGGCAGCAGCCTCCACGAACCAAGACCACCCACTAAACTACATGGCAACACATCCACAGACACCAAGAAATATCAAAACAACACCCAGCACACGGTATCACACACAATTATTGTCCTCTCTCCCTCCCTGCCCACCCCGAACCAACTTCCAGAAGCACATCCATACTCATATCTCTCGCCAATCCATCCACTCACTCACAGACAACACGCAGCTGCATGCACGACCTCCCGAAATCCATCCTTCCGAATCCTCCCTCCCTCGCGAGGACAGAGTCCACCTGGCCAGGCTGAGATGCGGACACCATCCAGCTCTCCTGAGCTATCAGAAGAGACTGGATGACTCCGTTGTCGACGCCTGCCCGGGATGTAACACAGCACCCCATACCATTAAACACATCATAGAAGACTGCATTTCACACAACCACTTACGCCAACAACACAACCTACACTCAATGAGAGCTCTGTGGGAAAGCCCGATCGTGGCCATGGCCTTCCTCAGGGACTCGGGGCTGTTCGGCCAGGCAGCTTAGGGAACAACAACAACAACAACAACTTTGTCTAGGAGAGCGGTGTGAGAGGAACCTCCCCACACATGTGAACAATACTCAATACAAGGGCGCACTATGCCCCTGTACAGAGTAAGAAGCTGTGCAGGGGAAAAGAACCCCCTAAGGCGGTTGAGCACACCCAGCTTCTGGGAGGCTGCCTTAGCAAGACTGGTAATATGGTCCTTCCAAATGAGAGCAGAAGAAAAAGAGACACCTGGTAGGTTAAGCGTGTTGTTGTTGTTCCCCAGGCTGTCTGGCCGAGCAGCCCCAAGGTCTCGAGCAAGGCCAAGGCCATAAATGAGAGCCCCCACAAAACCCTCCCTGTTTACCACTAACAAAGCCCGGGTGACTGAAACCACTCCAAGGCAGGGAGCTGAGGAGGGTGCGGAAACGCCCGGGAAACCAAAGCCCCACCCAAGGCGTTGTGCCCCTCAGCAATTATGAGGGGAAAGTTGAGGGGCAAGGGAAAAATGTGACGCTTTGGCTCCCAATCTGCCAACCTCTAGGTTGGCAGTAGGGAGGTCAATCCACGGTAGAGATGCCGTCACTTGAGTTCTAGAAAATATATAAGTAAAAGGAACAGTCAGAGTAAGCTATGGGTATGGCAGAGATCGCTCAGCTCTCACTCTGATAGACCAGCCCATCACCAAGGTTAAGCGTGTTTTCATCATTGGCAGATTCTATAGTTTAAGGGTGGTTTCACTTAGTGGAGAGCCTTTTGTAGTTTTCTGCGTCGTCTTTTTCCCCTTCGCGCCTGTCGTCGAGATGGTGGTGCTGGCTGGCTGTTCTTCCTGGAGGTAAGAGTGTCGCTGACTCGTCGTGCTTCTTTCCCTAGGCCTCATGGCCAGCCTCTGTGTAGGGATTTTTTTTATGGCTAGGATGTGATTATTAATATTGTTATTATAATAATTTTAGCCATAAGATGTGACCTCATTCATGACTAATACAGTCAGGTCTCGATATACACACGTTTTTTATTGGGAAGTTTAACGCCTCCCAAATACCAAATAAGGAAAACCTTCTATTTGGTAGTAACCTCGTAGTATCCAACGTAGAGCTTATACTATGTATAATCCCGTTCCTCTAGCGGAGAGGGCATTATCGTAACCACTTAGCGCGATTAAACGATAACATCTAGAGTAGCACCTACTTTCTCTACTAGGGACGTTGTACACACTTTGAGGCCACTAGTTTAAAGAAAAAACAAAATATGGGTGCGTCTCCCGTGTAACCCGGCCGGGTTTATTAGATTATCCAGGTATCAAGTGAAATACTGTACACTAGATTGGATGGGCAGGGGTACGGCGTGAGGGAGGGATACTACGGTTTTGACAACCCGTAAGGGAAGGAAGGAAAAACTACTATTTATTGGTGGCTCCTGAAGTCAATGACGTAAGAGCCTATGGTAATATGGCCTCGTTCCGGGCTCCTCTGAGCCCGGGTTAATCCTGATCACTACGGTCGAGAACCAATATCTTCTTAGGGGGTACCCCTTAATCATTCCTAAGGTACGTCATTGAGACGGAGCCACTGAAAAGTGAAAAATAAAAGGAAAAGGAATAGTACAGTTCGAACACCTCGCCACTTGCGCATTCGGGTCATCCTCTGTTCCCATGAGAATGCCCTGATATCCCAGTTGACCTTGAACTGGCCTCTAAAGCATATACCAAATTGAGCATGTGAATGGGAAGGGGATGGAGGGAGGGCAATTTCGTCATTGACTTCAGGAGCCACCAATAAATAGTAGTTTTTCCTTCCTTCCCTTACGGGTTGTCAAAACCGTAATTTATTGGTGGCTCCTTACGTCAATGACGTAAGAGCCTAGCATATCACGACCGGTGGAGGGACCTTCAGATGCTCTTTAGCTATAAACGAAATAAAAGGAAGACTGAGAACTAATATATGAACTGTGACATGTATTTACTTATAAAAGGTATAACAGTAAGAAAAAATATACAGTATAAGGCGGGTACCATTAAAAGAAGCCTTATTTCATAGAAACAGAACTATTGAGATGTGAATATATACTGGTAATCTATCTCATCAATTTAGCGTAAAATCTAAAATAATGTTCAACATTTGTAGTTGCAATATACATAGGTATTGCTATGTAATAGATATCATGTGGTCATAACATTCTTGTTATATGTTTCAGGTTGTGTGACCTGCCTTTTCGTCATGGGACTTCAACACGCCCCCCTCTTTTCTTTCCATTTAAAGTGACTGGCAGGGCACACTCTCTCTTATGCTGTTGGACTGGTAATAAAAGTGCTGAATCAGATACAACAGACTACTTAATGCCCTTAAGGGGTATGTTCTTGCCTTAAAGCTATGCATGGTAAATTGGGTCTCTCCAGGTGTACTGACAGATATCTGGATAGGAAAGTATTGCTCGAGGACCAGAGACCCATTTGAGAGATATCTTCTACTGAAAAGTTGTTGAGGAACCTGATGGTAGTGGCCCACTTGCGGACGTCGTGAGCTTTGGCAATCACCTGGGGGTCTGCCTCCTTAATTACATCTACTATCGTGGATGCTAAAACTTTTTTCCCCAACCTTGTTGAGCCATTTGGAGAAACCCATAAATGTTCCTTATTTCTAGGGATAACAGACTTAAAGTAGGTATATAATGCTTTCACAGGACATAGTGCATGGTGTATCCTTCCTTTTTTCAAGGCAGGAATGGAGAAAGGTGTAAAGATATGTTCCTGGTGCTCGTTTTTTGCAATAAAATCGGGTGCAGGTGCAATATGTACAGAGTCGTTATTAGGGGCAAACCGTAGACAGTTTGGGGACCTTGCCATGGCCGCCAATTCTGAGACCCTATGGCCAGTCGCTAGGGCCATCAGAAATACACACTTCTTGAGTTTCTTCTCTATGTTTGGTTTCACCGAGTAGGGCCTAGACTGTAATAATGTTAGGACCCTCGAGATTGACCATTGAGGAAGTAGTTGACGATTTGGGGCTCTGAGTTTGAAGCAAGCTCTCATAAACCCTTGTTCGTCTTTCTGGGGTAAGGATAGACCGGTAAGTGTGAGGAAGGGTTCCTTCACTGCCGACAGGTGGTTTCTAAGTGTGTTAACTGCTAGATTCTTAGTTTCAAACAAGTAATTTAGGTATTTCAATAACAAGGAAGCTGATGGGTTCTTCTGGTTAGTATCTACAATCCACGTTGTAAATTGTTTCCAGTGAGAGCTGTATTGCCTCAGAGTGGAAGCTGTGTACTGATTTGTGAGCTTGTCCGTGACTTCCTCATCGTAGGACGGGAGCCACTTGGATTTGAGAATGTCCACATAGCAAAATTGAGCGAGGTCTGCAGGTTCCCAATTTCTTCCAAGTGGAAATCTGTTAGGGGGAGTTGCACCATTGAGTAAGTTGAGTGTACCACGCTTGAGTAGGCCACATTGGAGCGACCAGGGTTACTTGTCCCTGGAACGATCTGAGGTGGTGAATGACTTTGCACATTAGTGAGGTGTCTGGGGGTGGGAAGAGGTAAATCGATGTCCATCTGTTCCAGTCTACTGTGAAGGCATCCGGGCCTCCCTCCCGTGTCTTGAGGTCCCGAGAAATGTGAGCCTGGAGCTTCGTTGATTGAAGAGATGCGAACAGATCGATTTGTGGTGAAAATGGTAGCACTAATTGGTTGAACGTTTCTTGTTTGAGGGCCCATTCCACTGAAGTGCTCTTTCCCCTGGATAGAGCGTCGGCCCATAGATTGGAGACCCCTGGTAGGTATGTTGCGTGGATTACTATGGAGTATTTCTGGGCTAGAAAGAATATCTTTTCTGAGAGGTCTTGAAGGATCCTGGACCGGGTGGAGCCTTGTTTCTTTAAGCAAGTTACGGAAGCCATGTTGTCCATGCGGAACGCTATTGATCTGGAGGTCAATGACGTCGCATGGTCCCTGAGAAAGAATAGAGGAACTGCTAGCTCTTTGGCATTGATGTGATACTGACTTAGTGTGGTCCATTTCCCGTGATTCTGATGGCCTTCCGTTGACTGGTAGCCCCATCCTATCAGGCTCGAGGCATCTGTGTCTATCCATAAGGTGGGAGGTGGATCTGACCAGTGTGTCACCGATTCCCGTACTTGAGAACTTGTCCAAAAAGCCAGGAGATGTAGGATCCTCTTTGGGATGGCGAGCGGGTAATTGTGAGGTGTTAGGGGGAAGGCTTTGTTGCCTAGCCAGATTAGTCTCTTCAGTCTGAGGCGGCCTAGGGGTACTGTCATTTGTACCCAATTTAGTGAGCCCATCAAAGATTCCCAAAGTTTCCTGGTGATATTCTTCGCATGTAATACTCTGAACAGTTTTAATTGTAGACGTTTGGCATTGGCTGGGCTCTGCTTTATCGTTTGGAGTTGTGTGTCCCAGATTAAGCCTACCCATTCCGCTGATTGTGAGGGGGTGAGCATTGACTTCTCCAGGTTCACTCTGAAGCCCAGCTTTGTAACATGTTGTACTACTTTCACGGTTTGTTCTTGGCATTGGAGAGGTGTGGACCCGAGAATCAACCAGTCGTCTAGGTAGAACAGGATTTTTACTCCATTTTCGAGTAGTGGGAGGAGAGCTTGTTTGACTATCTTGGTGAAAATTCTGGGGGCTATGTTCAGACCGAAGGGCATTCTGGTGAACATTACTGCTTTGTTTCTGAATGGGATAGCTAGGAACTTTTGGTATCTCTTTGCTATTGGGATGTGCCAGTAGGCGTCTTTTAGGTCCAGGGTAATTATCCAGGCCTTTGGTTGTAGTACTAGCCTTACTTGGGAGATAGTTAGCATTCTGAATTTTGTATTGTGAATTGACTTGTTGAGAAGGGACATGTCTATCACGGGTCTTAGTTGACGGCTGTCTCTTTTTGGGACGAGGAACATGCGTGACAGAAACACTGGTGTGCCCTCTGGAGGGTGAGTGAGAACTTTGTCTGTTAACATTTGGTTTATCACTGTTACCAATTCTGGAGATAGCTGTATCTTGTTGGGCTGAACTCTGAGGCGGGGTCTTGCCAGCCATTTCCATGTGAGGCCCTTCTTTACCACTCTCTTTGCCCAGGATCTTTGAGGCCAATGCTGGAAATGTTCCCTGAATTGGCCTGTTGAATGCCGGGCCATTTCTTGGTTGATGGCCTCTTGGAAAGTCAGTTTTTTGGATCCTGAGTCGTTTGGTGAGAGTTGGTGGATTGGTGGTGACCTTGTGGTTTCTGGTGGTTGGGAGTATGGCGTCCTGCTTGATGAGTTGGACGTCCTGTATGTTGAGGTCTTTGTTGTGACCCGTGGTTTTGTTGTTTTGGTGGAGGTCGTGTGTAGGGTGATGGTTGGGTCCTTGGTGAGCCTCGACCTCTGGCCTGGTAGTGTCCTCTGTGCCCTCTGTTGCTTGATGAGTTACCCCTGTGCGTCTGAAATGTACGAGGGGTATATTGGCGAGGGGAGAACTGGCTCTTCCCCCTTCCCCGGTGATGGTGAGAGTGGGGTTGGAACCTACTAGGGTGGCCTTGCCTATATGCTTGAGGCTGTCTTGACGTTGCTATCTCAGGTCGTAGTAGTAGGGAGTGGACTTCGTTCCATGTTGTTTGGGGCATTAATCTGCTGGTGAATAGGGGTGAGAGGAGGACTCGAGCGGCGATATCTTTTGGCATTTTCTTGGACAAGTGGATGCGTATATCTTGTCTTGCTCTGGCTGCTTCATAAATAGCAGTCTTGACATCACCCGTGGTCATTAGAGAGTTGACAAGAGATGCTCTCCTGATGAGATGGAGAGCTGTTCTGGATTTTTGTTCAGCGATGGAATCTGCCACCTGTCTCATGGAATTAGAGAGCTTCTGCCATGTGATGAAGCTTGATAGCAGTCTGTGGGCTTTTTGGCGTAGTCTAAAGTCCTTGTCGATTAGTGTTGGAGTAGGTGTCGAGATCATGGGGTCATTGGATGGCTTGCATACTATCTTTGGGGCTCTGAGATAATCCCAGAACCCCTGGGGAATGGAGTCGGAGTTGTGCACATACATTGTGGCAAACTGGTGATCATCTTGTGGGATTCTTTGGGGTGTAGTATCCATACTGGAAAGGGCAAACTTTTCTGCCCCAGCTACCCATTCAGACCATGGGCCATAGCCTAAGGATGAAACCTCCAGCATGGGAATTTTACTTTCGGACATTTTTGTGGAGCATTGTATGTCTGTTGCGAGAGTGGATAGAGATTTAATGGCATTATGCCCATCGGCTTTATTCAAATCCGACCATGGTTTGAAGCGTTTTCCCGAGGGGACTGCGGATGTCTGTGTGAACGTAAAGTACCTAGCGTCTGACATGGACGGGAAAGGTTTTATGATTACGTCCAGTACTTGGTTATGTGCGTCTTTTGCTCGGAGGTGTCGCAGTTCGTCCATTTCGATCACCCAGTCATTTGGGACTGGTATCAGTTCTGGATGGCCTGTGTCCGCATCTTCAGGTGTTTCCACTGGTATTGGTTTCCAGTGACGGGAGTCCCCAAACAGAAGAGGGAAGGGTTTCTTGGAGATTTCCGGTTCCTGTTCAATAGGGGGGGGGGGACGAATATGGGACAGGAGTGGCTTGAAGACTGGGCTGAGTGGAGGATGACGGAGTGGGTGTTAATTCCTGATCATGCTGTTTTGGCTGGGCAGGTATCTGAGCTAGAGGAACTGGGTCGAGTGTGGCTGGTTGTAGCATGGATGGAGACAGGGTCCTACATTGAAGGTCCTGGATAGCCTTATCCATAGAAGCCAATTTCTGATGTAAGTTGTCTGTTAACTCGTTGGTCAATGATCTTAAGGTATCTTTCATCTCTCTCCATAAGTCATTACGAGGGCTCAGTCTTGAGTCTATGTCAGACTGGTGAGGGTCTTCTCCTGACTGGTCTCCCTGATAAGCGTGGGAGTCCTTGTCATTCCAGCTTTCGTCAGTGTGGCTGCTGGAAATGATGTCGTAGCACTCTATTCTGTCGTCGGCCATATCATAGAGATCTTGGGTATCTTCAGGGGGTATTGTACGTTGATCTTCTTCAAATGTACTGTACCCTACTTGGTCTGGGTCTGCCAGAGTGGAATGGTAAGATAAGTTTCCTGGGGTATGTATTTCCGCTCTTGTACATATCTTGATTGTATGAGGGGGAGCTGGTTCGGTAGGGGTAGGTAAGGGGGTTAGTTCAAATTGTTGATCCATAGAGTCCGCCCACTTGTCTAGGGATAGTGGGGAGGGGTTGACCTCCTCAGAGCCTGGTTCAGTCTGGATGCATGGTGGTTGTTTGGCATGGGGTTTCCTTGTATGTTTGTGTCTTTTACTGGGCGACTGGGGGCTGGTTGACCTTTCTCTCTTCTTGCTAGAATGTGACTTTTTCCTGTCGTGTGATGAGGAAGAGCTACGGGATCTAGCTACGGATATCTCTAAGAATTTTACATACTCTGGGTTTTCAATTTCTGGGTGTTTCTTCAATGTACTGTACCTGAAATATATGATTTTACCACATGCCACACAGCTTTCAGAATATTCTTACATGTGTCTGGGGCTAGTGTAGAAAGTGGGTTATGGAACTTAGCTATGTAATAATTACACCTGTCACAAACTTTAGGGTTCCACCTAGCTTTTGTCCTATCAATACACATAGCGTGATAGGCGCAGAGATTATGAGCTGTAAGGGATAATGTGGTGCAATCCCTGCTTGAGCATAGGGTTGAGTCCTCGGGAGGGTCCATTTCATGTACTGTGATACTGTCCATGTGGGCTGGTGAGGGTTCCGGGGAGGAGAACCCTCTGAAGGAGAAATCGTCTTCCAGGATGAGGACTTCTGTTTGTTGCACCTTAGCTTTCTTCTATGGTTGCATGTAGGCCCTGACGAGAGGGGAGAAAAGAAAACAAAAGGATTCTTTTTAGAGAGGGAAGACAATTTGTGTTTGTTTCCTGAAAACCTAAAACTTTGTACGTAGGCCTATCCCTGTAAATTAATTAAATTATGTAATTAGTGGGAATAATCTTAGCCGGTGGACCAGAACAAATGTCTAAAGATTTGACTCGTAGACTCACCTGATATTGCAGGTTTGTTAGGTGTGGGCCGGGGGCCACAGGTGGCTTGGCTCGGGTTGTCGAGGGCAGGACCTGATGTGGTATCTCTTGGTATGGAGGGGGTAGGTCTAATTGATGAACAGAGCTCCTCCTCTGTAATGTCGTGTCTTGCCTGAGCCTGTTGAAATATCAAGGAGTCAATGTTGCATAATGAGAACAGCATCGTTCTTAATATGTTTACTTTGTTTGGGCTAGGATTAGGGTCTAGCCTTGCATGATTTGTTTTAATTTAATTGGTTATCCAGATGTGTTTATCATGAGTTCTCGTATTTTGACTTAATTCTGAACATTTTGTTAAATATTGTTTAACATGTTTAAGGTTAATTAGCCTACTATAGTATGGTTTAACCAAGAGTGCTCAGTAATAATTTCTGTTTGAATCCTGTATTTGGGGCCCTTCTCTTAGGGTACCTGGTGTTGATGGGATAGGCTTAGGCCTAGCCTATTGTTAGAGTACCCGGTTCATAGCTTGATGGTATCCGGCCGGGTGTTGTGGGTTATAAAGACCTATTCTAGTCTGGGGATATCTGGGTACCAGGGACTGTTGTCATACTCGGTAGTTCTGGTACTGGGTCTTGGTGCTCTGGCTTTATAAATATAAGTCCTAGGGAAAAACCCGGGAGTCTTGGGTTATATTTATATGGTAGTAATGTCTTTCCTGACCATCCGGGTAGCCGGGACTTTAGCCATACTCGGTAGTCCCGGTTGCCGGGTCTTGGTGTTAGAGTTTCATCGAAATGAGGACTAGGATAACCGGGGAAATTATGAGTGTATGGTAACATAGTGTTGTCCGCCTGTTTGGGTGGATCTTCCTGCCCGGCAGTCTTGAAAACCCGGGTCTTGGGGACCTGGGTTTGTTGAGATAATGACTCGGGAACCGGGAATTTGGTATTGAATGGTATTCTGGTGTCTCCCGCCTGATCGGGCACTCGGGACTGCCACCCTGCTGGCGGTCCCGGTGTCCGGGCCTTGGTACCCGACCCTTTTGTGATGGGTCTAGGTTACCTGGGTAATTGGAATAATATCAAACCGGGGATTTGGTCTTGAATGGTATTCTGGTGTCTCCCGCTTGATCGGGCACTCGGGACTGCCACCCTGCTGGCGGTCCCGGTAGCCGGGTCTTGGAATCGGAACCTTTGTGGTGGGTTTAGGTTACCTGGGTAATTGGAATCTTATCAGCATGTCTTACATAATTTGTTTCATTTGTAGTGGGACAAGGTCAACTATGATATTATTATGGGTGCTCATTGGGAAAGTAAAGGTATATATACGAATGTTTAGATGAGCAGAACCCGCGGGTTAATACAATTCCGATCCCTAGTTGATGTAATGCTGGTTTATAGGAAACATTGTCATGTGACAAAAACTTGAAGGTAATAAATATGAAGAGTGAATCGTGACCGACTAGAGTGGTAACTAAGCGAATTAAATTAAAAGAGACTTGAATGTAAATATTGAAAGCACTTTTGTCCCCAATAAACAAATTCGGTGGCGTGACGAGTAAACCCTGGCCAGGCACAACCAGCGGTTACTGTCTAAACGAATTAAATTGAAAGAGGCTTGAATGTAAATAATGAAAGCACTTTTGTCCCCAATAAATAATTTCGGTGGCGTGACGAGTAAACCCTGGCCAGGGCACAACCAGAGGTTACTGTCAGCCGATATAGTTAAAAGGGATAGGGCACTTTATATAACACTGATACTTAAGGGAAAACTGACGAATTATACTTCAAAAACAAATTTACAGAACACTAAGACACTGCAGCTATAGAGCCGAAGTTCGTGTGATACGAACAAACGAGATAAAACATAATAGTTAGCGGCTCTGTGGAAAGTGGCTTCTTGAATGGCACGTTCGTAGGCCAGCCAGACGAAAGATCTTACTTCACAGGCTTACAAGTGAAAATTAGTCCATATACTGGGAGGTTTGACGTACCTCCCAACCTACCAAATAGGAAAACCTACTATTTGGTAGTAGTCTTGGAAAATCCAACGTCAAGGCTATTAACCTAATTGCAATGACGACTTGTCTATTTTGACTGCTATGTCGTCATTCCAACCGCGGTTAAAAAGAAAACGTCTAGAGTCTACTCCTTATCTTGCTCTAGGAGACGTTGTACATTAACCAAAACTACCACCGAAGGTGAAAAACATAGAAGAGAAGAAAAAGGGGTTTACCTTAGTTACCGCTTAAGGCCCATCCCGTGTTCCGTCATGTGCAGATCCCTGTCGAACGTGCGCATGAGCGACCCTCTCTTGTTATCACATCTCACGTCAGCAGAAGAACGCGGATGGGAAGGGGTCCGGCGTGAGGGAGGGTATTATGTACGTTGGATTTTCCAAGACTACTACCAAATAGTAGGTTTTCCTATTTGGTAGGTTGGGAGGTACGTCAAACCTCCCAATTTGTTAGTAGTCTTGGCAAATCCAACGTCAAGGCTGCATAACAAATAGGAGGAGGACATCCAAGCCCAACCTACCAAAAAAACCAATGCATAAAACAAAAGTATGAATGACAAAGACACAATTTAAACAAGAGAGTCTAATAAAAGAGTGAAAAACTGAGGAGTAGCTAAAAAGAACAGTTTTAACACATGCCCGTCATTCATAGTAATGCAAAAACATAGACTTGTCTGAAACCAAAAAGGTACTGTGCCCAAAATCCCTTTTCGTCAAAAACCAACAAAAACACTGAACACAAGAACAAAACACAATTTTCAATGTGGCAAAAACACTTATGTACTGGAACAATATACAATCCCAAACTTGCAATTCAGTGTTGCAAACCCGTACACCCCCCCCCCCCCCCCTTTGTCATATAAAACAAAGGAAAAGAACGAGGGACAAGGGGGGAAGACCAGGGATCTTCGCCAGAGCACCAGGAAACACGACCCCCGAGAGCAATCACCAGCCGAGGGGGTCGAACACTGGACACGGAGAGGTAGGAGGAGATGAAGGAATTGATAGAAGACCCACAAAACCGCTGAGGCGAAGGCAGGTAAGGATCGACGCGGCAGGAACCGGAAGGAGGCAGCAAAGGATCTGACAACGTGCGCAGAAACCCTACAAACAGGGCGACGGGCACGAACGGTCCGACTAACGCGGCGCCCCAACTGCACCTGCGAGAGCCACCCACCCGTCCGAGGAGACACCCACACAGCAGGACCCGAAGGCGGCGCCACAGACGCAACAGAGGAGCGCAAGGCCAACACCGGGCACCACACATGGCGAGGAAGCCCAAGCCGGAAAGCCTGGACGGCGAAAGGCCGGAAAGCGGGGCCCGCCCTCCCAAGTGTGGCAACAAAAGGAGGGGAGGAGGCGAACGAGACGCCATGCAGGGACGGGGAGAATCGCACGCAGGCCCGGGGCCACGACAATACCGCTAGGGCAGACACCCGAACCCCAGTGGCCAGAGCGACAAGGAAGAGCGGACGCCCGAGCAACAGAACCGGCGTAGCGGCCCTTGTAGACGAGGGCGAAGCCAGAAGGACCAGAGCCCGCCCCAGATCCCACTGCGGAGGGACCAGGCGCGGAGGAGGCCGATCCCGGAAGGCAGCCGTCAGGAAGGAATCCAGCACCTGTGTCAGAACGACCAGCCGAGCGACGGACCCAAAGAGCCCCCGGACGGCAGACAAGGGGGGACGTATAGCGTCGACTCGAAAGTGACGTGTACGGAAGAGGTGAAACAAGGAGCGGAGGACGAGGGAAGGAGAGCCAACAGGCAGGCGAGTGGCCCGTAGCCACCTAGGAAAAGACCTCCAGCGGGACCCGGAAGGCCCCCAAGGAGAAGACGGCCAGGAACGCAGCAGGAGGTCAGTCAGGGCCCGGCCAGGGCCCGGCCCGGGACCGGGAGCCACCGTGCCACATGAACAAGCACGATGCGAAGGCCAACGAGGGCCGCAGGGCCCCAACCGAGCCCAAGCGGAAGCCGGAGACAGGTAGAGGGACCGGACTCGGGCACCACCGCGGCAACCGGGCGGACCAAGCCCGTGCCGGCCACAGAGGCGCGAGGAGCCCGACTCAGCCGTGGCACAGCCGCAGCCTGGCGAGGACTGGGCACAGCAACAGCGCGTCTGGGGGCGGAAAGATGTATATCGACCGCCACCCGTACCAGGCCACCATGAAAGCGGCCGGACCCCCCCCGGAGCGCGAGGCCGGAGGGAGAGGTCCAAAGGCAACTGGCGCAGCACCCCCGATGCGAACAAGGCGACCTCCGGAACACCTCAGGAAGCCGCGAGGTCGGTGAACACAGTCCGTTGCAACGCCCATACAACAAGAACGCCCTGCCCTCACAACAGGGCGGCCGCCCACAGGGTGGCAGGCCCGGGCAGGGAGGAGGCATGCAAGGAGAAGGGGTGTCGGGCCGCGAGGAAGAACAACTCCACCGAGACCCCCAATAGAGTCAACGACCTGGAGGAACCCCCGCAGAAGGAAAACAGGGGACAGCCTGTCTGAGCGTCTAACCCGAAGGCCACCGACTGACCCCGAAGGGCCAGCGCGTGGTCCCGCAGGAAGAACAGAGGAACCAACAGTCCGAGGGCATAGATGGGTAAGGGGAGGGAGACCCACCCAGCAGCCAGGAAGTGGACGTCCCAGGTTCGATCGGGAACCCCACCCAACCTCGCTCGACGGATCTGTGGCTACCCCGACCGTCGGCGGGGGGGGGGCGGACCAGGGCACAGCCGCAGAGAGCGAGCCCGGAGCAACCCAGAGACCGAAGCGGCAGCGAACGGGACGCAGGAGCGGCAGGAGCCGACCCAGAGGGGCAACGGAAACACCACGGGACCCATGAGGAGGAGGCGGAGGAGCCAGAGGCACCCTAAGGAAAGGGGCAGAGCGGCCCAAAGCAGCGAACCCACGAACGAGTCCCAGAGCCACCCCAGGAGGGAGACCGAGTGCAACACAGCGAAGACCTTCCACCGAAGGTGCACCGCGGTCGGCAGACCCCGGGTCACCGTAGCGCCGGAGAAAACCCATGCGAGACCGACCCATGGCACGACACGCGACGGGGTCAAGCGTGAAACGGGAACACCAAAAGGGGAATCCTAACCGTGCGACGGTGCGAACGACTGTGAGGGCGTCGCCAACGCACAGGCCGAGGGCTTCGGAAACCACCAACCAGTCGGCCAAGGAAAACAGGAGCTGGAGCCCGCTCCTGAGGAGAGGACCCAGAGCCTGCCCCACATGCGCGGAGAAGAACCGCGGCGCGATGTGGAGACCGAAGGGAAGGCCGGCGAACAGGAACACACGATCGGAAGACCGAACGGCCAAGAATCGCTGGAAGAGAGGATGGAGAGGAACGAGCCAAGACGCATCCTGGAGGGCCAGCGATACAACCCACGACAGAGGGCACAGGGCCAGGCGTACCAGGGGTACCGGCAGCACCCGAAACCGTGCGAGCACGACGCGCCCGTTGAGGGCCGACAGAACCACCAACGGTCGCATCGCGTCGCAGGCCGTCGACGGGACCAGAAAGACAGGGGAGAGGAAAACCGGGCGACCGGCGGCCAACTCCCTCGACGCTACCCAGCTCGGGCATGGAAGTGAGCACGTGGGCCACCACCGAAGAGATGGGCCGGCGCCGGTGACAAGAGCGGAAAGGGGGTCGAGACGTCCACCACCAGGTGAGACCCCACCATGCAACCCGCCGCCCCCAACGTCCCTCGCGGCAACCGAGGGGCGCAAGGGCAAAAACAACCCGAGGGAGCACCCGAGAGGAGGGGAGCGACCCGGTCGGCCAGGCGAGAAGGAGAACAAGGAGGCCGACCCAGAGAACTACACATTGTGTTGACGCGGAGGTACCCACGGTACGGGCCGTGCGGGCACGAGCGCCACGTCGACCTCTACCCCCCCCCCCCCCCCCAACCCCAGGCCGGCGCGGGGCAGACCACGTCGAAGGGCGGCCGGAAGTGGAAGACCGGCCAGCCCCGACACAGCGGGGATGAAAGGGGCAAGAACAGAAGGGCGAGGCGGAATCGACGCACTGGCCTGCAACGTCCCAGTCCTGCGGCCGCGCAAGGCGGCAGCACTCGTAGCAGCACCCCGAAGAGGACCGGCAGAAGGACGGGACTGAGAAGACCCCGCGTGCGACACAGCACGACGGTGCGTGACGGAAGCAGGGACCGCAACGACACAGCGCGTCGTCGCGTGTCGGAAGCAGGGGCCGCCGACAGAGAAGCGAGCATACCCAAGCAACCAGCTGAAACAACCCCGACGTATATAGCGCAGAGGACAATATCCAAGGGGGCCGGCCGGCAGAACGTGGACCGCACTGTCGGGAGGCGCCGAGGAGCCGCGCACAAAACCGCCTTCAGCTCGGGAACCAAAGACACCGCGAGCCGAAGGTGGACCCGCAGAACGCGGTCCAAACCCTCGCGAAGAGCGCCTGGCGCAGACGCCCCGAAAAGCTGCAGGTGGGGACAGACGGCTGGAGGGAACCGAAAGACAAGACAAGAAGTCCGTCACCCCCTGTCGCAAGGGAAAAACCGTGGCGACAGAGGCCTGATCCGGGTGAGAGAAGAACGGGGGAGCAATAGAACAAAGTTCAAGAAAGGGCGCGCCCATCCAGGACCAGAACGCGCCGGCCAACCTGCCGACAGACACAAGAGGAGGCAAAAGCAGGGACGACCCCAGTCCAACGTCAAGGCTAGTAACCTAAGGGAGGGACCGAAGGAGAGCCGGCGATGGCACGGTGTGAAGGCGAAGGCCACAGCAAACCAGGCCGCCAAGGGGAGAGGGCGACCGAGCAAGACGGCGAAGCCAGGCGTACCGGCGTCGCACAAACCCGACCCATAGGAGGACAGACCCGGCAATACAGCCAGGGACTGAACAGCCGGAAGGAGGTCAGCGCGGCTGAAGGCTGACCAGAGCGTAGGCCTGCAGAAGGGAGCGGGACCGTAGCAGGGGTAGGAAGGGCGAGGCGCTGAGGTTGAGGCACCGCCAAGAAGCGCGAGAAGAGGGAGGCGTCCAACGACGCCAAGCACCCGTCGAAGCGTGACACAACCCAGCCCTGCAAAGCCAACAATCGAATCGAGAGAGGCGACCCCCCCCCCCCCCCCCCACCCAGAAGGGTCGGCCCGCAGGGACAAGCGTGAGCGGGAGCGAGACCCACGACACGAACCAGCAGCGTCGCGGCCCAAGGAAGGCGAGCGACGATGGCCGTGTCGCCGTAGAGGGACCCGTCCCCGAACACGAACGGCCGAGGGGGAAACAGCACCATCCCCCTCTTCCAGCGACACGACAGCTCCCGAGAAAGGGGGACCCCGAAACCTCACCGAGGCAAGAGGAGGGGTACTCCCCAGGCGAGACGGGAAGTGAAGGGCAGGAAGAGAAGAAGGAGGAGGAGCTAGGACGACGGGAGGGGGAAGGCCGGCCGGGTGAAAGGAGGCCAGAAGGAGCCGCGGGGGGAAACAGAGCAAGGACCCCCGGGGCTGAGAGAACAGGGCGGCCCGACACCGAGGCGGAGGAGGGAGGGACCCCGACCGTGGGACGAGACCGTGAAGGAAGAAGAGGCACGGAAGCAGGTGAAGTAGGAGAAGCAACGACACCCAGGCGGACCCTCCTGGACAGTGTAGGAGGGAGCAGAGGGCCAGCGACAGCACGAACAACCGCACGCGGAGAGGACAACGTAAGAGGAAGTCGGCCGGGCTAGGAAAGCGGGCGGAAGGGAGGAGAGCCCCTATCCGTAGAGGCCAGGGGAGGGCGCACAGGAGCAGAGCCGCTAACCCCGGCCTCAGGGCGAGAACCAAGACGAGGGCGACGGGCGACGTCAAGGCGAGCAGGAGGACGACGAGGGGCAGTAGCGAGGCGAGCGAGAGCGTGGAGGCTTAGGTTGACCAGCAGCGTAGGGGAACCATATGATACCCAGCTCGCCTTGTACCATTTGTGCCAACCCCAGACGGGACGGCACAACGTCGTCCACGAATTCCAGGTACCTATTTACAGCTAGGCGAACCGAGGCTAACACATGAAAGGAGACAAGCCCAATTCGACACCGCCCGGTCTGGGAGTGAACCCCCGACCCCTCGTGTGTGAGACGAGAGCTCCACCGACGAGGCTACGGGCTGTGGTGAACGGCCGGCAGTCGGGTCAGGGATACCCAGGGTGACGCGGAACCGGGAGGCAACAAAAGCCGGGGAACGGCGGCACACAGGCCCAATGTGGCGGGAGACCATCGGCCACACCGACGGAAGGGAAGCAGAGGCCACAGCCGCCGCCGAGGAACCAGGGCCATGGAGCAGCACAACCACCAGGGCCAGACACGGGCCACACAGAGCAGGGAGGTAGGCCGTAGAGTACACAAAGAGCGAGTGGCGCAAGCAGGACATGTGGCTCACCAAGCACGGGGAGCGACAACCAAGGCGAAAGCAAAGCAGCCGACCAGCATGAGAAGAACACACACCAGAATCAGCACGTCGAAGGTGTAAGTGGAGAGAATGTCCAAGAAGAACCAGAGAAGGAGCATGGGGAAACAGGAACACACATGCAAACAGGTATCTGTACTCACCCTAAACCGGGAGCACAGAGGTAGGTGAGGAGGGCGGCCGAGGCGGAAGAGCACCAGCAGAACCTGCAAAGATGGAGAAAGTGTGAACCACCACTCAACATCTTACATGCAGGGCCTATAACACCAGGAAAGTGCATACACCAATATAGTATCAGGCAACAATATGACACAAAAAAGGGTCAACAGTGAAAGCCAACTATAACCGCAAATTTGCGGGCCAATGGAGGTAGATCCGTACCGACACAAACCTCCCACATCGCCACGCGACCCCCCAGCGATCTCCGCAAATTTGCGGGGAGTCGAAATGACCCAGAGGGCCGAATCGAGCACTCCGCAAATATGCGGGAACGGCCAAGAGGGCCCGGTGCCGAACAAGCGAGAGGGGCGTCTAGGAAAACCAAAAAAGGCCGGCAGACAAGCGTCAACTCCTTATGAACTCCAAGCGAAGATGACCGTGACCATCTAGCTGAGCAGTGTCTTCCTTGATAATATCCTGACTCGACCGGTTAAGGGAGAGGCAAGGAAGGCACACCAGGGGAGAGGAGGCACATCCCCTGGGAACCACCCAACCCACAGAGATAGAGCAAAGCCCATGAGGAGAAGTGGCAGGTTGGGTGGTTTGGCACAACAGGGGCCCCCGTGGGGTACCCCAGGATTGGGCAAAAGGTATGAAAGGATGGAGGTGAAAACAGGAAGGGAACACAAAAAACCAGTAATGAAACTGGTGAGAAAAAGGGTGGCCTACCCGCGAGTAGAGAATGTGTCAGGGGCGAAAAACCCTGTGGAGTGAGGGAGAGGCCCCCGTGGGGTACCTCTGGGTATCACGAACCACTAAGCGCCCAGGCCCTTGAGACACAGTGAAGGCTCGAAAGGGGGGACTCGGGAATAACGCTAGTTATGCGGCTGACACAAACACTACAAACAGCACCGCCACCACGAAATCTCAGATTGTGAACCAACTGTACACCTAGGCTATGAAAAAATGAGAACTCATAAGGGCATAGCAATTCCTGAATGATAAACAAGCTAGGCTAATTGAAGCTAAAAGCTAAACTATGCCCAGACTAACAGGAAAAAAGAATATGAAAAGAGAAAGAATGAAAACATATAGACGGGGAACGCCAAGCGCCCCCGTAACTTCGGTAGCTATTTTCACACGCGTCTCCATAAAACACACTGAGGAGCCCATTTAGGTGTGTCCTAGATCACGTAACATCTGTCTAGCAAAAAGAAGGCCAGAAAAGCCGAAACGAACCTAAAACAGGGTGAATTGAAGGAGCACAACAAAAGCGGACTCAATCAATGGAGGCGCGTGAAAAAATGATAACAAGAGAGGGTCGCTCATGCGCACGTTCGACAGGGATCTGCACATGACGGAACACGGGATGGGCCTTAAGCGGTAACTAAGGTAAACCCCTTTTTCTTCTCTTCTATGCTTTTTTCACCTTCGGTGGTAGTTTTGGTTAATGTACAACGTCTCCTAGAGCAAGATAAGGAGTAGACTCTAGACGTTTTCTTTTTAACCGCGGTTGGAATGACGACATAGCAGTCAAAATAGACAAGTCGTCATTGCAATTAGGTTAATAGCCTTGACGTTGGATTTGCCAAGACTACTAACAAATATATATATGCTGGCTCGCTACCGGCCCACAGGAAAATATTGACATCTGTATGGGGGTAAACGCCTTAAAACAGTAGGCTGAAGGGGGCCAAATGGATACAAGCCAAAGAGAGAGGGAGAGAAACAGCAAAAAAGCGAGGTGGGCTCCCTTATTGTTATTTATGTGTTTAACCTGCTTGGCATATATATACTGTATAATACTGTACATATTATATACTGTATATACTGTATATATATATATATATATATATATATATATATATTTGTTTTCTTTAATACATAAGAGGTTGAAAGAAATGGCAATTTCTGCATTGGAAATTTTATTATTCAAAGTTTCCAGGTCTCTGATGAGTTTTCGCTGGGTGGCAATAAGTAGATGAATGAGATGAGCAAAATTCATGGTGGTACAGGGTTACATAAATGTACTTGATGATACAGGATATACGACGCGTTTCACTGGATAACCAGCATTATCAAGTAAGGATAGAATGATATAAAAGGTAAACAGGAAGGGTATTATATAGAGGGTGGAGGATCAGAGGAGGCGAAAATCAAGGGGCAAATGTCTCCTATTGGTGGAGGGGTATTCTAGGTGTGCAAAAGGGGGAACCGCTTCACGCAGGCGCACTGGATGCGGGATGGTGGTCAGTTGGCGGGGTCAAAGCTGATTGGCTGCGTGTCGAGGGGCGTGGCCTAAGTTGCGTCGTACGTGTGGCGCCGGCAGAAGACGAAGCTGAAGGAGGTAGCGCAGGGGGCTGCGTCAAGGGCACCGAGGGGCGAGGGGAGGCGTTAGGTCCTGTAGGGTAGTGCCTTTTGGCAGAAGGAAGGATCTGAAGGTCCAGAGTTTGGTTGTTGATGTTAGGATGTAAGGCTTGGATATATAACGCTTCGAGTATAGGTAATCTCCTAGACTACCTATACTTACCTATACCTATTACCTATACCCTTGATGCAGCCCCCGCGCTACCTCCTTCAGCTTAGTCTTCTGCCGGCGCCACACGTACGATGCAACTAGGCCACGCCCCTCGACACGCAGCCAATCAGCTTTGACCACGCCAACTGACCACCATCCCGCATCCAGTGCGCCTGCGTGAAGCGGTTCCCCCTTATGCACTCCTAGAATACCCCTCCACAAATAGGAGACTTTTGCCCCCTGATTTTCGCCTCCTCTGATCCTCCACCCTCTATATATACCCTTCCTGTTTACCTTTTATATTCTATCCTTACTTGATAATGCTGGTTGTCCAGTGAAACGCGTCGTATATCCTGTATCATCATGTACATTTATGTAACCCTGTACCACCATGAATTTTTCTCATCTCATTCATCTACTTCCTGCCACCCAGCGAAAACTCATCAGAGACCTGGAAACTTTGAATAATAAAATTTCCAACGCAGAAATTGCCATTTTTTTCAACCTCGTATGTATTAAAGAAAATTTATTACCTGGCTTTACTATTATATATATATATATATATATATATATATATATAATTATATATTATAGGTTACATTTCTATATTACATATACGGAAACACAAATACTAACTATATCAACGACATATTCATGATTCACATAATTTCTAAATATCTATTACAGGGTTACATATATGTTCAAAATTGTTTATTAGCAGCCACAGTAAAGTTAAAACGAAGGCACCGGTACTGAATAAGTTAATTATTTTGTTCATTCCCAGCAGATTGAATCCCTTAGCTGTTTAATCGATACTTAATGGATGAGTACGATACTTCTACGTATATGCATTATATATATATATACAGTATATATATATATATATATATATATATATTGTTACGTATCTTTATCCTCAAGTGGTTAACTTTATGAATCTAGATAGCACAGAGATATATATTAAGGTATCAGTCAGCTGAAGGCAAAACAAAAGTAAAATCTAATAAAATGTTCTGTTGTTGCTTCCTTTCCTTTTGGATCTTAGGACTTAGTATCCTTTATTGACTGATACTCTTTAATTATGAAAAATACTTAAACTAATTAAAGTCATGTAGTATTTATAAAGAATATTTAACCGAAGCTTAGTAGGCTATGGTTATGAACCGAATAAGTTATATCTAAAGGACTATTAATTCTATAAAAAGTCTTGAAAGATAAATATTAAAGTAAGAATATTTCAGTCTCTTCCCCTATTTGAAATGAATAGATAGTTTTCTTATATGTCCTTTTATTTATATTTAATTTAATTATTCTTGGTTCTGGTCTTACGTTAATAGAATTATATTATTATTATCATCAGGAGTAATATCAAAGTCACATAAAAAGTTAGATATATATATTTAATAATTAGTTAAATGCATTTCTTAACCACGTAACATTGGTTTGATTATGAGTAAATAAAGTTACAGGATCGTTTCATAGATTCGATTCAGGTCTCACTCAAATAATATGAAAAGCAAAATATAATATTTTGAAGCAAAAGAATTTTCTTCAGCTTAGGAAATCACTATAAGTAATATTAACACAGCCATGTTAGTCTAAGGCGATATTACTAATATGAGACAATAGCATCACCGTACTAAGCACCGTTAAGCAATGTAAGCTTAATTCAAAGAAAATGAAAGAACTCGTAAGTATTAATATAAAACAATAGTATTACTTTCATCATAACCCAATTACTTAAAGAGTTGCTTTAGTCCACAAGTTAGTAAACTAAAATAGTTAAGTACACAATAATAGTAGCGTTAACGTTAATTCGCAATCAAATAGTTAAATACACAATAATAGTAGCGTTAACGTTAATTCCCAATCAAATAGTTAAGTACACAATAATAGTAGCGTTAACGTTAATTCGCAATCAAATAGTTAAATTCACAATAATAGTAGCGTTAACGTTAATTCGCAATCAAATAGTTAAACACATAATAGTAGTGTTCACGTTAATTCCCAATCACATATCTCACTAACCAACATAACGTAAGTGTTTACACCGAACACACTTAACACACACATATATAATCTGACTGACAGTCACAATCCCATTATAATATGTTACGACCGGGCACTCGGGTACACTAGGGCTCTTACACAGGACTCGAGTATGGCTCGCTGCCACAACGGAAACACACGATCCCAACCCCAGAGTACTGCCAGCCGAACAAAAAACGCCACTACCCTCCAGAGTTCTATCTGCTATAACGGGGTACACAAGAACTCGGCACTAGCGCTCCACACAACAGACCAACAACAAGACGGGAGCTATCTAGTCTGGTCAACAATCAAACAAAGAAGAAAGTACTACAACACCAAAGAATAGTGTTGGCCGAAGCCGAAGTAATCCACCCTTGAACTAAGAACTTAAGAAGTCCTCCACCCTCTACTTCGGATCGGCACTATCACGTTACGTTAAACAATAGTCCTCGAGCATCAAGCAAGGAATCTTCTGATAAGTTAGATGCTTCTCGAATACTCATAAGAAGTAAGTATCGGATTTTGAACAGCAATTTAATGAATGACTCACTGGTAATTAAAGGCTTTAATTGACATAAGAAGAATTATAAGAATAAGCAATAGGATATGGCAAACATTAAGAAGAAGTACTCCGACAATGCACTGGCAATAGCCTACTAAGATTGTGCTCGTGGGCCACTAATCTCTGAAGTAGCTAAGCGTGCCACACATGAAATCAATAGTGCTTAAACAATAATATACATAAGGAGAAGCTTCAATACTATGCTGTATCTGCTGGTCGAGCAAAGTCTAGCTGGGATATCTAAGGTTAAGAGACAATGGCTGAGCAAGCGGCTCGTAGCCTAGCGAGGTCCTCAAGACTGTGCGGCCAAATTACGGTAATTGACGGGATGCTCTCTTGAGAGATCCAGATCACTAGTATCTGGTTCTCTCCTGGCGATCCTCTCAAAGTCAAGCAAATGAGATAGCACAGTGTTGGGTGGCACAGGCAAAAGCCCTCACTCGCAACACAGTGCTAAACTCCCACGGTACACAATCAAAAAGACCCCCTAGGCTTCCCACGTCTCCGTTGCAATTGTGCTGGTTCAACCAACCCAGCACTCATAGGAAACCACAACTCGAGGAACCCTATCCCAGTCTAGCATTACCTAAACCAGCAGAAAACAGGAACATGAATAATAGCACACAGGGAAATACATATACGAGTGCAACAAACATTAATCAATCCTACTCTAGCTAACCCTTCCAAAAATAGGCTATCTAACAGGCACTTATCTCGTGAGAACCCAAGCGACAACACTTTGGCTGACCAAATCTGCACCAAAGGGGTCATGGAGGTTACACAGGGACGAGAAGAGTAGAAGATAGGCTGTTCAGAGAGTAGAGAAAGTTCACATCAGTCGGAAGAACATCGATAGTTGCAAGGGATATGAGAGGTCGCTTTGCCTGATGAGTTCTGATCTAAAAATGGCGAGACCTCCCTTTTTATACTCGGCCCCGTAGCGAGCATAACGGCAATCATGACGTCACATTCGCTCTCTCAATCTGGGATCGACAAAGGATTCCCACGCTCTTGATGAGGGGGGAGGGAGGGGGGAAGGAGGGAGGAGGGAGTGAGGCCTACACACCTCGTGGCGCGCACACTGTCCTCCGTTACATAACTCTCTCTCTCTTCGCATCATTATATATATATAAATCCCACACACAATACTTATATCTAATGATATAAAATAGAACTCGTTGACTTAGAAGAAAACAAAATACATAATGATAATACTTATAGTACAACGGTTCACATAAACTGAGTTAGGAAACTCTACACAGACTACAGCCAAAGTTCCTGCCCTGACGATCCTAGCGAGGGTGGGGCCTGACTGGGCGTTCTGTACAGCATGCTCATACTCGACATGCGTCACACCTCCCCCAAGATTTTACTTGCTCAACCCTGAGCTAAAATCTGATATACAGAACCCCATCAAACCCCTCACACCCAGCGACCGCATGGCACTAAAACAACGCTGAGTTTATCACTAAAACACATCTTATAAAAAAAAAATTCACATTTCATAACTCCTCCCAACAATAGTAAAAGACACAATATCATGCTCCCAGAGCGAGCTTACAGCAGCTCAGCCGTTTGATAGTTCGTGGACTACTCAAACCTTATAGGCTATGACAAACTTATACAATTATCTTCATCAAAAAGAAAGAGTTTTTTATATGATTTTTATATTTTAATATGTTTTTTTCGGCTGCACTATAAGGGCAGCCTATTTTCTTCTATACCAAACGCTCAACAATCCTGCTTTACGACCCAATACGCTGGGCTACAACCGCGAGCCAACAAGCACCAAGCGCAAAATACTACTCAAACCAAAGCAGGAGGCTACCCGTGTGTCAATTTACCCGGGATCATATACCCCTGAACGACCACATGCAACCTCGTTGTCACAACCGGCAATATGGCTTATGTCCAGGTTATATACCAATAACCTTAGTGACCACCTGGTCAGCCTCATATTCCGATTGTGAAACTGGTCCAAGATCTCGAGAGGGTAATGATCTGGGTAAACTACACCGACCGGACCATAGGCTGGAACATAGATTTCGAAATGCCCCAGCGCATCATTGTCCTTTTCACTTTCATTCATCAGGCTCTGACACGTTGCTGGTGCATTCTTAAGTCCGTCAGGCACAACATTGCACTGGTAGGTACTCCCGTCCACAACAAAACCACATACCTCTTTAGCACGCTCGGACAAAGTTACAAGCAACGACCACTCACGACATTCCTTATCCCTCAGATCCTTCGTCCACACGTAATCCAGCTCTGCTTGCACCATAGGCTGTCGAGCAGGATTTATACGGCAGGGAATTAAACTGAGCCTTGCACTATCTCCAGCCTGCATGTCGGATTCTACCCCGTACCTCAGGCCTGGAGAAGCAACAAACATGCGAAAGTACTGCCATAGCCTAGTAAATAACTGCCTTGCACTGTCTCCACGAACAACATGCCTTGTGCCCTCCCACAACCCAGCCGAGACCGCAGCTTCTAACCTGTAGTCTCCCTCCTTCTCCACCTTCGTCCCTAGAACAGCCAGGTCATGAGAGGGACAATCAGTACCACCCGTGCAGTCACTCCCACAGTTCATTATAGCTAAGGCTTCCCCGCCGATACCGTACATGCGCACCCCCGCATTCCTTGTGACGACATCTGCCTGCGCAGCATCACCGCTTTCAGCGACATGGCCAGATACAGTCGGTCTATGGTAGGGCTGTTGCATTAGACTAGAGCAGCATTGGGAGGCTATGCGACGACCGGGCACTGCGATACCACAGCCGACCTTACCAATCTGCTCAATGTCCTCCTTTTGACCACCACCCTTGGCAGCCATGGGTCGACCCTGACCTGGCAACCATGCCAAGGCCTCGTCGCCCACCTTAAACCACCGAAACAACGAGGCTAACGGTCTTTTAACATTCACGCGACCTGCCCGCGGAACATCTCGCACCGTCCGAGTTGTGAGACTCAGGGGCTCGGCACGACCAGTGGGGTATGAACCGAGCTGGTGCTGGAGTGCTGCACACTGCTGCTCAGGCAGGTGCTCTAGCGCTTCCACAGCCACCAGACTCGTGTCCCCCGCCCACTGCTTCGCCGAGACATGACAATCCCTACTCTCCTCCACCTGTGCCCTACTGCCCCCCTCTCCTTCTCCACCTTGGCCGCGGCAGACCAACGCAGGGACAGTAGGCTGCGCAGGTGGTTGCCTCACAAACTCCTCCACCAGGTTCACATGACATGCTTCCCCGTCCTCGTGTTTAATCTCGACAGCACCATTACCACACTTCTGAACTTCCGGATCCTCCAACTGAGCAACCCTTTTTTCTCTCTGTGTGTAACGTTGCTGCCTCCGAGTCTCTTCCGGCCCTACCTCCTCACTAGCTGTGACAGGTCCTGGGGCCTCTCCAGACTCTAACATAGGTGCTAATACTGAATCAACCAGGAGAGCCGCCGAGTCAAAACTCTTAAAACCAACTCCAGCTTTAGCCTCCTCCTGTTGATCGTTCCTCTGCTGGTCGGAAGACGGAGGACTAGGCTGTGACACTTTAGCTGTCCGAGCCCGGGTGACAGCACACGCCATGGGTTGTGCCTGGCACCGCTCGACACACTCTCGCTCTTCCCTACTCACGTCGGCCGGCCTCTCGGCAACGACTAAGGGTAGAACCTCAGAAGCGGGCATTGCAAAGTCGTTGCCGAGAAGAAGGTCGACGCCCTCCACTGGCAGTTTCTCCACAATCCCAACATCCAATTCACGTGCCACACCATCCACCTCCAACTCCAACCGCACCAGCGGGTATGACCGAGTTGCATTAATACCCTGCACCACTACCACCCGAGCCGCATTTATTGGGTAGCCAGTCAAATTGTTCATCAGAGTCTGGGAGGCACCTGTATCACGCAAGACCTCTACTCCATGCTTGCGCCCCGCCCACATCACGCAACCCCGTCCTCTATGGTCGCAAAAAACATCCTGAGCAGGGTTCGAGCCTCTCAGGTGTTTCTGCATTGGCTGTGCCTCAGCCTCTGACGAACTGCCCCGGGCAAACTCAGAAGACTTCGGAGACACACCAATGTTGCAGGCCAAAGACACAGCTGCTGTAGGTGGTTTGCTAGGACAGACTCTTGCAAAGTGCCCCTTTTCATGACAAAGATAACACTCCAACTCCCCTCTGGGCTTCCCTTGGTACTGGGAAGGGCCCGGCCCCTTCTTAAATGGGACGGTGTTAGTCTTGGTATCATAGCTCTTGTACTTGTTTGCATAATGTATATCACTAACTCGGGGGGGTGGGGTGTCACGCCCCTTGTTACCTGCCTCACTACGCTGGGCAGACCCGCACCCACGAATTAATGATAGCCGGAGGTCAGCCATCTCAGCTGCCTCCTGTAGAGTTTTAGGGTTCTTTTCTTTAATAGTTAAAGTCATATCTGCACCAGTACACTTATAAAACTGCTCGAGCAGAAACAGCTCAGTCAACTGTTCGGCCGTCTCAGCTTTCTCAGAACGTGTCCAGTTAGCAAGTGCATCTTTTAAGTCCCGGGCATGTTCAAGAAAGGTCGCCTCCCTAGTCTTCGTAACACCCCGAAACTTCAATCGATATGTTTCTGGTTGCAACTCGTATGCCCGTAGGACAGCTCTCTTCAATACTGGGTAGTCAATGCAAGACTCTAAAGGCAGTGCATCATAAGCCTTCAGACCCTTACCCGTAAGTCTTGAGGAGACTAGAGCTGCCCACTTCTCTTCAGGCCAATTATGCTCCCTACACTTCTTCTCAAAACGATTAAAAAATTCTGTGACTTCAGTTTCACTAAATGCCGGCACCAATTTGATTAAGTGAGACAAGGACTGTTCTCTTACTTGGCCCTCACGGCCCATCCGAATCCCTGTCGACTCTGCACGAGTCTTATCTAAATCTATTTGAGCACAATATTTCTCTGAGTCGTACCTAAGCTCAGCCTCGTGCCTCCTAATCTCAGCCTCAATCTCCTTCTCCTGCTTCCTAGACTCAATCTCCTGCTTCCTAGTCTCATCCTCCCGCCTCCTGGTCTCAGCCTCAATCTCCTTCTCCTGCTTCCTAGCCTCAATCTCAATTTTAGCAAGCTAGAGTTTAAATATCATCTCAGGAGACAGGCCGGAAGAGGGAGCTGCCACTACTGAAGGAGGGGGGGCAAGGACTGGGGAACCACCATACGCACCGCCCGAGGGCACTCCAATCTTCCAATTCTCATCCCTCTGTGGGAGAGTGCTAACCTCCGGCAACTGAGTGGACGGCACTGTGGGAGTCGAGTGAGAGGGGATCTGGGGAGGAACCCCCCCAAACGCCCTCTCCTCCGAAACCCCATGTCGCCCACGCAACACCCAGGAAATCAGCTCCCCCTTGGACATCCCTCCTACATTGGATAGACCCAAAACCTTGGCTATCAGGTGCAAGCCATAAACATTCACCCCAGTCAGCCTCTCCTCCGTCACATGGTACTGCTTACTCACAAAAAGTCTAGCATCCTCCTCACTAGTTACTAACGGCACCTCCTCACTTAGCATCTCTCGCTCCTCGTCAGTACTAGGGCCCGACATACTGAAGTTCACCAAAAAATTCTCGAGACAAAAGTGTTAAACTCCCTTATGCAAGCACTAATTACTAAATTAACTGGAGTCTCTTAAATGCTCTCCTAATTGCCTTACAAAAAAAAAATATTCTTCAATATGTACGCTAAAGTACGAACAAACAAATGTTGTACAACTCTGCAAAAAATTTATACTGTTCACAAACTGCAAAAAATTTATACTGTTCACAAAATCCTAAGCAAGGTCGCCATTTGTTACGACCGGGCACTCAGGTACACTAGGGCTCTTACACAGGACTCGAGTATGGCTCGCTGCCACAACGGAAAACACACGATCCCAACCCCAGAGTACTGCCAGCCGAACAAAAAACGCCACTACCCTCCAGAGTTCTATCTGCTATAACGGGGTATACAAGAACTCGGTACTAGCGTTTCACACAACAGACTAATAACAAGACGGGAGTTATCTAGTCTGGTCAACAATCAAACAAAGAAGAAAGTACTACAACACTAAAGAATAGTGTTGGCCGAAGCCGAAGTAATCCACCCTTGAACTAAGAACTTAAGAAGTCCTCCACCCTCTACTTCGGATCGGCACTATTACGTTACGTTAAACAATAGTCCTCGAGCATCAAGCAAGGAATCTTCTGATAAGTTAGATGCTTCTCGAATACTCGTAAGAAGTAAGTATCGGATTTTGAACAGCAATTTAATGAATAACTCACTGGTAATTAAAGGCTTTAAATTGACATAAGAAGAATTATAAGAATAAGCAATAGGATATGGCAAACATTAAGAAGAAGTACTCCGACAATGCACTGGCAATAGCCTACTAAGATTGTGCTCGTGGGCCACTAATCTCTGAAGTAGCTAAGCGTGCCACACATGAAATCAATAGTGCTTAAACAATAATATACATAAGGAGAAGCTTCAATACTATACTGTATCTGCTGGTCGAGCAAAGTCTAGCTGGGATATCTAAGGTTAAGAGACAATGGCTGAGCAAGCGGCTCGTAGCCTAGCGAGGTCCTTAAGACTGTGCGGCCAAATTACGGTAATTGACGGGATGCTCTCTTGAGAGATCCAGATCACTAGTATCTGGTTCTCTCCTGGCGATCCTCTCAAAGTCAAGCAAATGAGATAGCACAGTGTTGGGTGGCACAGGCAAAAGCCCTCACTCGCAACACAGTGCTAAACTCCCACGGTACACAATCAAAAAGACCCCCTAGGCTTCCCACGTCTCCGTTGCAATTGTGCTGGTTCAACCAACCTAGCACTCATAGGAAATCACAACTCGAGGAACCCTATCCCAGTCTAGCATTACCTAAACCAGCAGAAAACAGGAACATGAATAATAGTACACAGGGAAATACATATACGAGTGCAACAAACATCAATCAATCCTATTCTAGTTAACCCTTCCAAAAATAGGCTATCTAACAGGCACTTATCTCGTGAGAACTCAAGCGATAATACTTTGGCTGACTAAATCTGCACCAAAGGGGTCATTGAGGTTATAAACAGGGACGAGAAGAGAAGAAGGTAGGCTGTTCAGAGAGTAGAGAAAGTTCACATCAGTCGGAAGAATATCGATAGTTGCAAGGGATATGAGAGGTCGCTTTGCCTGATGAGTTCTGATCTAAAAATGGCGAGACCTCCCTTTTTATACTCGGCCCGTAGCGAGCATAACGGCAATCATGACGTCACATTCGCTCTCTCAATCTGGGATCGACAAAGGATTCCCACGCTCTTGATGAGGGGGGAGGGAGGGGGGAAGGAGGGAGGAGGGAGTGAGGCCTACACACCTCGTGGCGCGCACACTGTCCTCCGTTACATAACTCTCTCTCTCTTCGCATCATTATATATATATAAATCCCACACACATACTTATATCTAATGATATAAAATAGAACTCGTTGACTTAGAAGAAAACAAAATACATAATGATAATACTTATAGTACAACGGTTCACATAAACTGAGTTAGGAAACTCTACACAGACTACAGCCAAAGTTCCTGCCCTGACGATCCTAGCGAGGGTGGGGCCTGACTGGGCGTTCTGTACAGCATGCTCATACTCGACATGCGTCACAAGAGAGAGAGAGAGAGAGAGAGAGAGAGAGAGAGAGAGAGAGAGAGAGAGAGAGAGAGAGAGAGAGAAAGAGAGAGAGAGAGAGAGAGAGAGTACGAACGAGAGAGGAAGAGAGTAAGGTAATAATTTATCATCTTTGCCAGTAAGAAAGAATGACCGTCCACAAGAAATTAAGAGAAAGACTGGGCAATGAATTAAAATAGTTAGGGCATAATTTAAGAGGGAACTTGGCGGAGACTGAGACAGTGTAGGTGGAAAATTATGATGGTAGTGGGTTTGGGGGGAGAGAGAGCGAGAGAAGAGATGATGGAGTGTGTTATGAGAGAGAGAGAGAGAGTGAGTGTCGAAATGATAAAGTGTGTCATGAGAGAGAGAGAGAGAGAGAGAGAGAGAGAGAGAGAGAGAGAGAGAGAGAGAGAGAGAGAGAGAGGGGGGGGGGGGTGCGGAGAGAGAAGGAAGGGAGGGGGGGTGGAGGAAGGATCCTTGTGGTTGGTAGTGGTGGTGGTGAGGTATAACTTATTCCTTCATATGACGAAACTTTGGAGACACAAGGTGATGGTTTGACTTACCCCCCCCCCCCCTCTCTCTCTCACTTACTTACTCTCACTCTCTCTCTATCACTTACTCAATCTCACTCTCTCTCTCACACACACACACACACACACTTGAAGAAGTTCGGCTTGTGGGCGACTCCATGGTCCGTGGCCAATTAACCGAGTTCTGCGCCAGGGCACCCAGGACCAGAAAGCGATTCTGTATCCCAGGTGGCGGCGTGGACGACATTGTTGTGGCTGTGGAAGAGGTTTCCAGGTTCGCCCCCGCAAGCACTACGTACGTCATCCACGTTGGATCTAACGATGTCCAACGGATGCGGTCAGAGGAACTACTTTGCAAGTACCGGTGGCTGATCAGGTCCTTCAAGAAAAAATCTAATAGAATCTTAATTTCAGGAATTGTTCCCCGGATTGATGTAGAAAACCGATTCTACAACATAGCTACCAGTACAAATCGCTGACTAGCCAAACTCTGCAGGGAGGAGGACATCGGCTTTGTCGACACGTGGGATAATTTTTACTATGATAAATCTTTGTTTTCAGGAGATAGTGTACATCTCATGAAGTAGGAGCTGCACGTCTTGGTCGTCTGCTGAACGATGCAGTCAAGGATTTCCGTTCAAAAAACGGGGTCAACCGGGAGTATCCAGACAGGGTAGTGTAAGTCAAATACGAACTGAAAATTCAGACAATGCACAATCAGTAACATCCAACTCTAATACTCTTAAGGTGTTTTATGTAAATGCTCGTAGCATATGCAATAAATTTTCAGATCTAGAGGAAATCGTGTTTACAGAACATTATGATATAATCGGCATTACAGAATCTTGGTTAAATACGGAAGACAGAGACTTTTTAGCCGAATATACGCTTCCTGGTTATACAATGTTTGAGAAAAGTCGGATCAATAGAAATGGAGGAGTTCTGTTTTTTATAAAGGAAAGTCTTAATCCCGTCTTAATGTCAAAACCTCAAATTGCGAATATAGACATATCTTACGTACTATTAAATAATAAACGAGGAACTAAAATAACACTAGCTTTATTATACAGACCCCCAGCTCAATCAGTGCAAACTGACAGTGAAATTTATGAACAAATTGCAGAAATAACTAACATACAAGATACCGTAATTCTTGGCGATTTCAACTTACCCGTGACTAAATGGGGCGATATTCTTACTTCACACTCTGGACACGACCTCTATGCTAACTTGCAAGAGAGTTCACTTTTTCAATTTGTACAATCTCCGACCCGTGGTAATAATGTGCTTGACCTTGTACACGCAACCAAAGAAGAATTAATAAATTCCATCAGTTTTATTCTACCTAATTTGTCTCTTGATCTGTGTCATCGACGTAAAGTTGGTGCCCTTAGTCTTTTATTTAAAGTTTTTAACAACCCTCAGCATCCCTTACATGGGGTTCTGCCTGGGCCCTATGTCCGGGCTCGTGCAACTAGATTCACAAGCAATCTTAATTATCTTGCCATGAGCCGTGTTAATTTTTCTACTACACAGTTTTCACGGTGTTTTGTGCCGGCCGTGGTTGACTTGTGGAATAAGTTGCCAAATGAGCTAGTCAATTCAGCTAATATCTCCATTTTTAAGTCTAGAGTTAATGCTTTTTTGCAGCATTAATTCTAATTTTTAAACTTATTTTATTCTATTTTATTGTATTATATTTAGGCTTGATATCCTCCACTGCATAATTATGTTATCTGTGTTTAACCCTTTGGCGCACCTATAGTTTCCAATCAAAGTTTTTTCCCACTCCCAAAGTATATCTCAGCTCACTCAGAGCCAGTTATGTGCCCGGCGATAATTTGTTTCTGTTACGTTTTTATCCACCAAAAAATCCTTGTATTTGGATTAATGAGGTACCATCGGCTTCGTTATTGATTGAACTTGAAGATAAGCGAATAAAAACATAGAATAAATACAAAACAACCACATTGGGGCACTCCGAAATAAGAATTGTAAAAAAAAAAGTAAATACAACTCCAACTCCAACTCTCTCCAACTCGCGCTAGCTCAAAATTTTGCCCGCAACATTTTTGATTTGCATACATATATGGAAGCGGAATTTAATGAGAATTCCACTGGTAACTTCAGAATTACTATAAACCAAATAGTTACTGAGATACACGAATAAACGTGAAATTATCGAAACACAGACTGAGCTGTACTCTGCTCCCTTCCCAGCCAGCCGTGAGTAAACGGTTAAACTGGTTGCCAATTGTACCCATTGAACTCGACGTAATACTTAATATCTATGCCAAATATGACGCGCGTCAGACGAAAACTTAATTTTCGGCGAATATTTTTAAGTTTAATGACTCTTAACGAGTCATCGTGCGCCTAGGAAAAAAATACCTAATGACTCTGAACGAGTCATCGTGCGCCAAAGGGTTAATATGTGTATATGTACAGTACAGTATACAGTGTATGTTTTTATTTTTTCCTAAGTTGCCATAGTCTCTCTCCAGTGCCTCCGGGTGTTTTGTGTGGATTGATCTTGATGGTGTTTCTGCACCCTGGTTGGAGACTTCGGCATCTCATATAATAATAATAATAATAATAATAATAATAATAGAGAATTTGAAAGTTGGTGATGAATTCAGTAACAGCGACCATCGTACGATAACTTTCACTTTAAAGTTTACTAGTAACAAATAAAATAGCAGCATTGAGAAAGTCCCTAATTTCAAGAAAGCAAATTTTCATAAACTTAAATCAAAGCTTAAAGAACCTGACTGGAGCTTTCTGACTAACAATAACGACATAAATACATCTTGGGAGTGTTTCACAACCACTTACCTTTAGGCAGTGCAAGACTGCATACCATCGAAAATACGGCGTCCAGGCCATAATGATAAGCCCAAATGGTGGAATAAAGATATTTCAGACTGTCTGCTTGCTAAAAAATTTGCTAATGATAGATTAAAATCCTCACAAAATGACGAAGAACAGGTGAAATTTGTAGAGCTACGACGCAAAGCCAAAAAGTTAATTAAGCAAAGTAAAAAGACCCTGAAGTTACATGTTGCGAATCAAAGTAAAACAAACCCGAAAGAATTCTATAGTTATATCAGAAAGAAAAAAGTAGTTACTTCAACTGTTGGACCGTTAGTCGATGAAAATGGAGAATACACCAAAGACGAAGTACAAATGAGTAATGCCCTCAATACCTTCTTTGCATCAGTTTTTACAACCGAAGACCTCAGTGATATCCCTACACCATCGCCGATTCAGATTGATAATTCAGATGTTCTAAGCAATATCACTGTTACAGAGAGAGAAGTATTGAATTGTTTAGATAAACTCAAGGTAAATAAAACGCCTGGACCTGATACAATCTCACCTAGAGTTCTAAAGGAAGCTAAGGATGAGCTCTCCAAACCACTGACATTGCTATTCAATGAATCCTTGCAGTCTGGGACTATGCCTGATCAGTGGAAGCTAGCCAACGTAACACCGATATTAAAAAAAGGCAGCAAATCCCTACCCAGTAACTATCGTCCAATTAGCTTAACCTCAATTGTATGTAAAATGCTAGAAACGGTCATAAGAGACAGACTCGTAAATCACTTAGAGGCAAATAACTTACTTAAAGATACTCAACACGGCTTTCGTAAAAAACGTTCCTGTTTAACAAACCTCTTAGACTTCTTCCACGATATCCTCAACCTCTACGATAAGAGTAAAGCTGTAGATATTATATACCTTGATTTTCAAAAGGCCTTTGACAAAGTTCCCCACAAACGTTTACTGCTAAAACTAAAAGCGCATGGAATACAAGACGGTGTGTTGAAATGGATAGAAAATTGGCTCAGCGACAGAAAGCAAAGAGTAGTCATAAACGGTAAGGCATCTAAATGGACCAATGTAAGTAGCGGGGTACCCAAGGGATCGGTACTAGGACCAATTCTCTTTCTAATTTACATCAACGACATAGATGAGGGTCTCACCTGTACAATCTCAAAATTTGCTGACGATACAAAAATTGCAAATAGCGTACTCTCAAAAGAACAAGTTGACGATATGCAACACAATCTAGATAAATTGTCATGCTGGGCCCAAATTTGGCAAATGAGTTTCAATGCGGATAAATGTAAAGTACTACATATCGGATACCTAAATGAGAAAGCAAACTATTCGATGAATGGCACTCAGCTTAACACCTTATTAGCGGGCTAGGCGGTCTAGCGGACCGTAGCGCCCAGCGGGGTGTTTTTACCCTAAATAGGGTTGTTTACGTGATAATTTTCATGCCTAAATAAGACCCAGAGTGTAAAACAAGTATCTATCCCTGAAAGGGCATAGCCAGAGCTTTCCAATGACACCCGAACCATCCTTGTACGACCGCTGGTTCTCTTGCAACGATCGTGCAACACGAGTGCAAAAACCCTGTAATTAGGTAATTTCCCTACATAATTCCCTGTGTAGTGAGTGAGAGAGGGGAGGGAAGGGTGGGAGGCACCTCAGTTGGTCCACCGCGGTGGTCGTGAGCGGTCATAGGGTTGCTAGGCTCCTCACACCGCTCAGCTCTCTCTCTCAGCAACATTACGTGCTGAAAATGGCGCACGACATAAGTTGTGAACCGCCACTTAGTCCAAATTTATTTCACACGACATAAGTTGTGCGCCGCCAATTAAGGGTTAAGAATGTAAACAGAGAAACCGATCTGGGAGTAACAATATCGAGTAACCTAAAACCGAGTCAACAATGTTCAGAAGTTGTTAAGAAGGCAAACAAAATAATTGGCTTTATAGGCAGGTCATTTGAGCATAAATCCAAAGAAGTTATCCTAACCCTTTACAATTCCTTAGTCCGCCCTCTTCTGGAATACTGCGTTCAATCCTGGTGCCCTTATTACCAAAAAGATATAAACAAGCTAGAACGAGTTCAACGTAGAGTTACCAAAATGATACCTAGCCTAAAGAACAAACCATACGAAGAGCAAGAGCGTCTTAGAGAATTAAATTTATTTCCTTTAACCCAGCGCAGATTAAGAGGTGACTTAATTCAAGTGTTCAAAATCATCAAAGGCATCGACAATATGAACTGTAGTAAGTACTTCACTATCGACCAATCTAATTACACGCAGGGAAACGGTTGCAAAATTATTGGTAAATCTTTTAACTCGCACGAATCTAAGAATTTCTTCTTCAATCGAGTTGTCAACTTGTGGAATGGGCTTCCCCGAGACTTTATAGACTGCAGCACCGTTGATTCATTTAAACTCCACTTAGACAAATATCTCGCATCAAACCCGCGACTGACTGCGTTTTTAAATGAATAACTTTATTTTATCCCCCCCTCAGTTACTAACCCATCTGTCCCCTACTAACTTCCTAATCCTGCCACGGACATTAGTTCCAGGGCAGTAGTTCCCTTACCCACTCTAAACCACTGTTTGGACACTTGATCCTCAGTGTTTTGGAGGACAAGCAGCCTAGAAGGGTCACTAGACCTGTTGTTGCTTCATTTCCTTTGTACTCCTTTGTACACACACACACTCTCTCCCGTCCGTTCCCCCCTCCCCCTTCCTTCTCATGACGCACTTTATCATTTCGTCTCTCTCTCTCCCTCTCTCCTCACTCACTCACTCACTCTCACTCTCTCTCTCTCACTCTCTCTCTCTCAAGACATCAATACTAGAATGAAAGTTGGAGAAGTTTCTCGAGTTTACAACAACTTGTTCTGTGGTACAACTTGACCAGATACTTTGGTTTTAGGTCAGTCCTTTGTACACTGTCATATATTTACTCCTTTTACTCCGGCTACCATTAGACGATTGTGTGAATTATATTTATTTATATGATTTTTTTTTTTTTTTTTAAATTTGTTTGCGTTGTTCCTGTTCGGGCTCTGTCTCGAATCGGCCACCCCAGATTAAACACAAATGGGGTATGTGCCCGAGTATATAGATAGATAGATATATATCAAGGAATCAAACAGGGGACACGTATCTCAATTAAACACTTAGCTCCCATAGGTCCTTCCGAAACTGAATTCAATCGTCTAATAATAGCCCAAATAATATACCAAAATAGGTAACCGTATAATGCAATGGTAAGCTGACTTATATATTCACAACTTGGCATACGTCTGAACACACATAGTAAATCAAATATTCTTATAAAGTCAATTGTTACTTAAAGGGGGGTCACCGGCTTTTTTTTACCTTCCTCTCCTTTTCTCTCTTTCTCTGACTTGTATCCATTTGGCCCCATTCAGCCAACTGTTTGAAGACGTTTATCCTCATCCAGGTGTCGATTTCTTCCTGGCGAGCGATAGCGAGCCAACATTGTATGGAGAAATCCGGCTTTGCCGGAGAATTTTTTCTATCGAAAAATGTACAAATTTAGCTTGCTGTCAAAACAAAAATATATATACAGTATATGCTGGCTCGCTACCCCTCACCAGGAAAATATTGACACCTGGATGAGGGTAAACGTCTTAAACCAGTAGGCTGAATGGGGCCGAATGGATTAAAGACAAAGAGAGAGAGGGAGAGAAAGAGAAAACAAAAACGGTGACCCCCCTTAATGAACATTCTTATCCAACACAGTACCGGTGACGTCATTTGCATCGTATTTCGTCAACTATTAGATGCTTTTATTCAGCTTAGGAAGGCCTTCTAACAAATAAAGGCTACATACTATCTCAATTCATCCTTTTAGCTACCACAGATCCTTCCTAAGCTTAATATAATCGTTTAATAGCTGCCAGTATATGATAAAAACGACGTCGCCTGTACTGAATGGGTTACAATAATCCAAGACAAAATAAGAGAATCTATCATTACAAATGTTTTCAAATTGGTACTACAAATATTTCTGAATTTACATGGTGACAAAGATAGGCAACATAACTTTTCATCCACGTCTATAATTAAATGGCTACATCCTCTATGATATCTAGTATTCATAAACATGTTGTATATGACACGTTTAATTGAAACGAGACGCCAAACATATACAGTATGTATAATAAAACTTACAGCCGCGACAAAATAATTATCGTCTTTGAACATGACTCATAACCCATAGTGTAGCATTAAGGCAAATCCTCCCCATACAATTCATGAGGTATGTACTATGTATAAAGATAGATAGATAGATACAGAGAGAAGAGAGAGAGAGAGAGAGAGAGAGAGAGAGAGAGAGAGAGAGAGAGAGAGAGAGAGAGAGAGAGATAAACACATATAGATAGATACAGATAGATAGATAGATAGATATTATGTATATAGTTTATGTCTTAGTATTGTATCTCTTCTCTATCCACAAAATACCGTGAATTAGAACTCTCTCTCTCTCTCTCTCTCTTCCTGAACCCGGCATATAAAGATGAGGTCCATCTAAGCGGACAAAAGTGTACGCAATCTGTCATAACGACCTTCATTTGTGTTGATGCCGGACGGGATATCACCCATGCCATCTATAGGGAGAAGCTAGGCCAACAACCATGTAACTTTATAGGCCATGTTGAATACCTCTAGTGTTCTAGGTCTGTAGGTGTATTTCAGGGTATCATGAGAACCGTTAGAGGAGACAGAAAGGTTTCTCATTTATGTCCTAGAGTGAAGACTGCAAAAATTGAATGCTTTATTGTAACAAACATTATACACGTAGAGGAGTGGCTGTTGCGGAGTGATAATGAAGATGTATGAGGACTCACGAACGGCAGTGAGGGTGAAAGCTGTACTGAGTGAGGATTTACAGTCGCGTCGGAGTTCACCAGGGCTCTGTGTTAAGCCCTCTCCTCTTTGTTATGGTTCTGGAGGCACTGGTGATTTCAGAGTTGGTCTCCCTGGGAACTGCTATACGCAGATGACCTAGTACTTATCGCAGACAGTGCGTGGGATACTGAGGCCAAGCTCAGAAGATGATAGGAGGGCATGGCTAGTAAAGGTTAAGAGTTAATATAATAAAACCAAGGTTTTACACAGTAGATTAGGGTTAGGGAAGGTAGAAAAAAGTGGTGCATAACCATGTGCAGTATGCAGAAAAGGGGTGGGTGCGAACTCAATACAGTGTAGCGTCTGCCGTAGCTGGGTGCACCACAGGAAGAAGCGCTGCACTAGAATAAGGGGACCTCTACCAAGGAAGAATCCGAAATTGAGAAATTTGTATGCATAGTATGCAAAGGTGAACTTGTGTTCAATGACCGGCTCGAGAGTGTTAACTTTGGCAATGAGGCACTGGAGAAGGTGGACAAGTTTTGCTACTTGGGTGATACCATCTCTGCCGGTGGTGGAGCTGAGGCCGCCACTATCGCCAGAATAAGATGCAGCTGGGGAAAGTTTAGAGAACTTTTGCCACTACTCATCACGAGAAGACTCCTTCTCCCCTTGAAGGGAAAGGTGTACGCTTCATGCGTTAGAAGCGCAATGACATATGCTTCAGAAACGTGGCCTGTCAAAGCAGATGATGTAAACAGAATGGAATGCAATAAGATGAGAATGGTGAGATGGGATGTGTGGTGCCAAACTGCAAGAAAGGATATCAAGTGAAGAGCCAAGGAGAAAGATAGGTATCAAGAGTATCAGTGATGAGATGCGTACTAGCAGGCTTGGATGGTTTGGACATGTGGAGAGGATGGAAGGACTAAGCTGGGTGAAAAGATGCAAGTCCATGAATGTGGAGGGTGCTGCACCAAGGGGCTGACCAAGAAAGACGAAGGATCGGACTTCGCGGTCTGATCTTAAATCAAAGCACCTGACAAGTGAGGCAGCTCTTAACAGGGTTGCCTGGGACGCTGCCATTAGGACGTGAGACTGGACCCGCGCTTCGTGTGAGCCACTCGGTCTTTAAATTTGTGTATGTATGTAAACAGTGTTTCATCGTATATGTGTGCTTATGTGAACGCGTAATTGATGGCAACACTTATGTATATTATTTTTATTTCAATTAACCCTGAGAAGATCCGATGACGCATTTGTGTTCTGTTTTCTGGCTATTATTAGAAGATTTTATTCAGATTATTAAGGGTATATGGAAGTCAGAGGGTTAATCGAGATAGTCTTTACCATTATAATTCCCGCAGATCCTTCCTAAGTAGTATATATTCGTCTAATGATAGCCAGAATCTACTGTCACAATGCGTCATAGTCTTGAAAAGGCTAAGCGTGCATAGCTTACTGTATAGACATCTTTGCAATATAAATAAATAAAATATAAATCATAGACTACACGAATGAGGTGTCCACTCAGGGAAATAATTCTTTGCTTCCAAAGCTACCATAAACAAAAACGACTCTTATCAGCAATTACCTTGTATGGGCATTTCAAGATTTCGTTTTATCCGTTAAAAGAACCAATAAGGGTCCTTATTCATATCCTAGAGTGTACGTACATCTTTGTTATATTATAATAAAGTACAACATAAAGCTAAGCTACACAAATATGCTTCACTGGTTCACTTTTTGATCGATTTTTGCATGTATTCATTATTTATCTAGTTTCCTCCCTAGACCTCCATCAAATTAAAAAATAACACCATTAGATCCCCCTTCTAGATTAATTTCTACATTTTTCGGTAGAAAAATTGCCGGTTCTTTCAACATTACAGGCTCACTATCGTTCGCCAGGGAAAAATCGACACCTAAATAGCACGAAAGGTCTAAATATTGACGAAGAAATGGGGCGAAAGGTCTTAAAATCGGCTAACTAATGGGGCAAACATCTTAACATCTGAAAACTAATGGGGCTAAACATGAGGGAGAAAGTGGTCCAGAAAACCGGCCCATCCCCCCTTAAGTGCCTCTCTCACACACCTTCCCAGTTCTCTTGTGCCAGTAATTTTCACCATCTTTCTTGTTATAACCATTCCACTGTGAAGGTATATTACCCTCGTTCCTTCCAACTATAGCCTGTTCCAAAGAAGTAGGCCAAAGCTCTTGAACATTCTCCTCTATAACTCACAAATGACTATCGAGCTAATATTTCTACCATTTTGGAAGGGTCAGCCAGGAAATAGGAATGGAAATTTAAAAGTAATTTGCTCTCTTCGTCCCTTCCAACTACCGGTAACTATTTCCCAACAACCTATTTTCTAACTACCTATTTTCCAACAATCTATAATCTAACTTATATTCCAACAACCTATTTTCTAACAACCTATTATATAATTACCAATATTCCAACAACCTATTTTCCAACTACCAATATTCCAACAACCTATTATATAATTACCAATATTCCAACAACCTATTTTCCAACTACCTGTTATATAATTACCAATATTCCAACTACCAATATTCCAACAACCTAATATATAATTACCAATATTCCAACAACCTATTTTCCAACTACCAATATTCCAACAACCTATTATATAATTACCAATATTCCAACTACCAATATTCCAACAACCTAATATATAATTACCAATATTCCAACAACCTATTTTCCAACTACCAATATTCCAACAACCTATTTTCTAACTACCTATATTCCAACAACCTATTTTCTAACTACCAACAATCCAACAACCTATTTTCTAACTACCTACTGTATATACCAACAATCTATTTTCTAACTACAAATATTTCAACAACCTATTTTCCAACTACCAATATTCCAACAACCTATTTTCTAACTACCAATATTCCAACAACTTATTTTCTAACTACCGGTACTCATATTCCAATAACTTATTTTCTAACTACCTACTGTATATACCAACAATCTATTTTCTAACTACAAATATTTCAACAACCTATTTTCTAACTACTAAAATTCCAACAACCTATTTTCTAACTACCTATATTCCAACAACCTATTTTCTAACTACCGGTACTCATATACCAATAACTTATTTTCTAACTACCTATACAACCTATTTTTTAACTACCTATATTTCAATTGCCTATATTCTAACTACCTATATTACAACAACCTATTTCTAACTACCTGTATTCCAACTACCTATTTTATAACTACCAATATTCCAACATCCTATTTTCTTAATACATATACAGTATTCCAACAACCAATTATCCAACAACCAATTTTCTAACTACCTATTTTATAATTACCAATATCCCAACTACCTATTTACCCATTTCTTCCTTCCCCCCCAAACCAGCTGCTGAAACTCCTTCTTCTTGGCCAAAGCTGCAGCAGCCATCTCTCTTCCTGACTCCCTTGACTGCATTTAAACAGGATTGATGTTGTCCTTAGTGTGCGTGGAAGGAGAGTTATTAAGATGTTTGTGCTTATACTGTTCTGTAAAGGGATGGATGCGGTCCCACATTTCTTAGACAGATATTTATGACACCAGTTGTTAAGTCTGTTACCCAGAGGCAGCTACATTGATATATTTTTACCTTTACTTTGATATTCCTAGAGTCTAGAGCTAGATTCCCAGAGAGAGGTATACAGTATAAGGGTACCACTCTGTGTGTTAAGTTATTTCTATGACTTTATTTTTGCGTGTGTATCTCTATATCAGTGTAACTCCCGGAGACGTAAAACGCGCTTCACATATTTTGTAGTATATTTTAAACCTTGAAATAGCCCCAGATGTACCTTGAAGAGTTTAAATTAGTTGCCCATAAACTCTTTAGTTTTCTTTCAATGATGGTTTAAGAAAAACTATTTTTAGAGGAGTAACTTAAGGGGAGATGGTTCACTTTTTGGTAGATTTTTGTTTTCATTATTTAATTCTTATTATCTAGTTTACTCACAAAACCTACATCGAACTTTAAAAAAAACATCCATTAGATCCCCCTTCTAGATTAATTTGTACATGTTCGGCCGGGTTCTTCCAAAATTACAGGTTCACTATCGTTTGCAAGGAAAACAAATTTAATAGACACCTAAATCGCACAAAAGGTCTTAATATTGACAAGGAAATGAGGCAGGTCTTAAAATCGACAACAGTAATGAGGCAAACATCTTAAAATCTGAAAACTAAATGGGGCTAAACATGAGGGAGAAGAGGATCTAGAAAAACGACCCATCTCCCCTTGATTAGATTGTTCTTAAGTGCACATACATATAAAATAAATACAATTGGTATCGATGCACCTCAGGGCTAATGGTAAAAATTTGCACCATTTAGTTAAGCTAACTTGGCAGAATTACTATATACAATGCTTTCAAATTCACCTCCCTCTCCCTCCCCCCCCCCCCCCTCCTCCTCTCTCTCTCTCTCTCTCACCGATACATCATCTCAATAACCTGCACCTCATCACCACTTTTCTTACTCCCGCCACTCTCAACTGCCACAGGCTTCTCCCATCCAATCCGGGTTTACTTCTTTCCAATCTCAGTCTCTCTCTCTCTCTCTCTCTCTCTCTCTCTCTCTCTCTCTCTCTCTCTCTCTCTCTCTCTTTTCCTTGTCGTTTCGAATTTGCGGCAGATTTATTACGTATCAGCGTAGAACAAAATGTATTGCTAACACACATATGCACCCCCAGTCTTTCTCCCCCCACTCTCTCTCTCTCTCGGTCGTTTCAAATTTCGGACAGATTTATTACGAGATTATTCAGAGAGCGTATCAGTGTAGCACAAAATATAATGCCACTGCACATATGCACATCCAGTCTCTCTGGTTCTCACTCTCTCTCACACTCACCCACTCTCTCTCTCATCACAACTTCTAACTCACAACCATTTTCCCCAGTTAACTCCTCTCCGTCTTCCAAACATTTTGTCCAGGTCTCTCTCTCTCTCTCTCTTTCACTCACTCTCACTCTCTCATCATAACTCCTAACTCCCCACCATTTTGCCCAGGTCTCTCTCTCTCTCTCACTCTCTCACTCCCACTCTCTCTCTCTCTCTTTCACTCACTCTCACTCTCTCATCATAACTCCTAACTCCCCACCATTTTGCCCAGGTAACTCCTCTCCGTCTTGCCAACATTTTATCCAGGCTTCCCTTGACTCCTTCCTTCTTTGGTAACTTCCCTTCCCACCAACTTCAACAACACCTTCTTGTACTGTTTTATTTCCTTATCTGTGCTTAAGGGGAGATGGGCCGTTTTTCTGGTCCCCTTTCTTCCTCTGTTTGGACACTTGATCCTCAGTGTTTTGGAGGACAAGCAACCTAGAAGGGTCACTAGACCTGTTGTTGCTTGATTTCCTTTGTACTCCTTTGTACTCATGCTTTGCCCCATTGGTTTTCAAATTTTATGACGTTCGGCTCATTAGTTTGGCGATTTTAACACCTTTCGCCCCATTTCTTTGTCAATTTTAAGACCTTTCGTGCCATTTAGATGTCGATTTTTTCCAAAGAAAAAAAAAAAAAAAAGCCACTAGCCACCTAACTCTGGCCCTTATCTATGCTTAATGTTTTCGTCTTTAGTTTCGTACCAACCAGCTGAATGATCGAGTGGATAGCGTCTTAACCCTTTGAAGATTATGACGCATTTTAGAAGGGTTAAATTCCCTACGGTTTACTTAGCCTTCTGTCTGTATTATTCTGAGCGAAATATATATATATATATATATTATAATATATATATATATATATATATATATATATTAATATATATATATATATTATATATACCTGTTATATATATACTGTGTATATATATATCGTTTTCACACCGTATTGTTTTGCTATTATGTTCTAGGCTCTCTCGTTTTCCAACAGCTTGTTCTCTGGGTGAACACTTAAGCCGGTATCACACGAGAGCTTTTATAGTCAACATTCGATGATCAACATTTTTCTGGCAACATCTCTTGAATATTTTGCACTGGTATCGGAAACTAGACTGATGCTAGATTAATTTAAGTGACCGAAATATTATATATGTTGACTCCATAAGCTGCCAGATCAGTGTTGAGGATAAATGTTGAGGGAAATAGCGCTCGTGTGATACAGTTTTAGTATTATGAAATCCTCTCCCTTCCTGATTCCCCTTCACTCCATCATACAAAACTCTCTTGTATCTCCTCACAAATTCTCCCAAAGTAATAATCTTCCTCAGTGTTCCCCTATTTTATATTCCATCTGTATATCTGCCTGTCTATTATATGTAGACTTTATAAGTGCATAAGAACATAAGACAAATGGAAATATGCAGAAGGGCTATTGGCCCATACGAGGCATACTCCTTCCTCACTACATCCCTATTTAGTTATTTCCCTACACTAAAACTATCTCCCACTATAACCTATATCCCCTACACTTCATCTATATTATATCTATCTAAGAACATCTCCCACTTTATCCTCTACACTTCATCCATATTATATCTACCTAAAAACATCTCCCACTACAACCTACAGTATATCCCTTATGTATGTTATTTTCTTGACAAAAATGGTTGCCGATATTATCATCGGTGTTTATTGCTAGTTGAAATATAGGTTTGCCACAAATATATAATTTCATATTCTCACCAACCCCACCAATTAAAATCAAGCATTATTATTTTCCCTCCGTCAACACGTTCTCTCTCTCTCTCTCTCTCTCTCTCTCTCTCTCTCTCTCTCTCTCTCACACACACACAAGAACTCGTAATTCAGGCTCGTTTTTCCCTTAACTTCACCTCGTCCTTCTAACAATTTGTCCAGCCCTCCCTTGACTCCTTTCTCTCGTAACTTTCCTTCATTGCAACTTTCACACTTCTCTCTTTAACCTTTCAACATCCGATGACGCATTTCTTGTTTGTTTTCAGGCTATTATTTGATGATTTTATTCAGATCAGGAAGGTATGTGGAAGTCCGAGGGTTGTTGTTGTTGTTGTTCCCTAAGCTGCCTGGCCGAACAGCCCCGAGTCCTGAGAAAGGCCATGGCCACGATCGGGCTTTCCCACAGAGCTTTCATTGAGTGTAGGTTGTGTTGTTGGCGTAAGTGGTTGTGTGAAATGCAGTCTTCTATGATGTGTTTAATGGTATGGGGTGCTGTGTTACATCCCGGGCAGGCGTCGACAACGGAGTCATCCAGTCTCTTCTGATAGCTCAGGAGAGCTGGATGGTGTCCGCATCTCAGCCTGGCCAGGTGGACTCTGTCCTCGCGAGGAAAGGGAGGATTCGGAAGGATGGATTTCGGGAGGTCGTGCATGCAGCTGCGTGTTGTCTGTGAGTGAGTGGATGGATCGGTGAGAGATATGAGTATGGATGTGCTTCTGGAAGTTGGTTCGGGGTGGGCAGGAGGGAGAGAGGACAATAATTGTGTGTGATACCGTGTGCTGGGTGTTGTTTTGATATTTCTTGGTGTCTGTGGGTGTGTTGCCATGTAATTTAGTGGGTGGTCTTGGTTCGTGGAGGCTGCTGCCAGGAATTGAGTGCCTCTCATGTCCAGATGGTCTTTGACTTTGAGGATTTTGGTTTCTTGATGTAGGTGATCTGTGGGTGCAGTAGCTGTGCAGCCTGTAATGATCTTCAGGGCTTTGTTTTGAATAGTCTGTAAGGTCTTATGATGTGTTTCAGCTAGGTTAGAAGCCCAGGCTGGGCTTGCGTATTCCATCACTGATCTGAGATAATCAACCGACATTTACTCTGAGTTGTATAATGCCAAACCATTAGAACATAAGAACATAAGAAACATGGATATCTGCAGCAAGCCTAATGGACCATACTAGCGGACCCCTTCAATCCTACATACCTATTAGTTTCTTCCCTACCCTAAAAATATCTCCCACTAAAACCTATATCCCCTACACTTCATCTATATTATAGATACCTATATGACCTATATGATATATCACTACTTCTTTTTGTACACTGGGATGCCATAGTATGTAGCCCCTCGTAGAATTCATGCCCCCTTCCCCTTTTTCTAAATTTTTGTTTATGCAATTATAACTATCTGGATTTAGTATTTGATAAAACTTGCTTATCCATAAATAGTATATATAGGTTGGTAGTTGATGTACAGAAAGTTATATTCATAAATTTGTTTCTAAAGACATACTTTCATAATTAGAAATAGGCAAAGTCCACGAATATTTGTGAGTGGGCTACAGACTAAGGCATGAAAGTGCACAACAAATTACTAAACGTGAAATGGGGAGGCTTTGGGAGAGACACTCGTTACAAGCAACCTGCATTTTGTCTCCTTCATAGGCACAGCAAACAAAAATTGATACAAACATCAAAGTGCAATAAAAACGTTGCCATACAGATGCAAGTAAGTTTATAATAATTCGAAATACAGAAGAGGAAAGTAGCTATGAAATTGTTGAATGTCCATTTCATTCCCAGGAAGAAAAAAGGGTTGAATTTATGGCAGACATTGCATAGCGATATCGTAACTTCCTGCTCGGTCCAAAGCCCGGGAAAAAGTAGGTGCATAAATATTCCTTCTAAATCCCCCCGAACGAAATTCCTTTGCACTCTATCCATGTTTCAATTCAATTCAAAACTTTTATTGACATGAACATTTGACATAGTTTTACAATACTTTACAATCGTTAATTCAATTCAAAACTATTATTGACAAGAACATTTGACATAGTTTTACATACTTTACATCGTTAACTCCAAACAGCCCTGGCAATTAGAACTGATAACTATTGGTGTATATGTCTTATTTCTGTGTCTTATTGCTTAAGGGGAGATGGGTCATTTTTCTAGCCCCCCTTCTCCCCTCATGTTTAGCCCCGTTAGTTTTCAGATATTAAGATGCTTGCCCTACCAAAAGAAAAACGGCCCATCTCCCCTTAACCCTTTGAAGTTACTGTGCCGCATTTCTGTTCTGCTTTATGTCTATTACTAGACGATTATATTCAGAAAGGAATGGTGTATAGAAGTCAGAGGGTTTATTGAGATAGTCTTTACCCTTTGAACTTCCAACAGATCCTTCCTAAGCTGTGTAAAACCGTCTAAAGATAGCCGGAATAAACTGCTAAAATGCGTCGAAAGCCTCTACGGGTTAAGTGAGTACAAAGGAAATCAAGCAACAACAGTCCAGTGACCCCTCAAGGCGAGAGAGAGAGAGAGAGAGAGAGAGAGAGAGATAAGTAAGTCTTCTACTTCCTCTCTCTCTCTCTCTCTCTCTCTGTCTGTCTCTAACACCAACATGTAAAGTTTTCCGCCTTTATAATCTTCCCTCCATCAATTTCGCGAAATAAAAAATTTCGTGAAAGCAGAGTAATCAACAGAGGGACATGACAAGTTACCGCCACCTGGAATAAAACAGACTATAGTTGGTTGAGGCTGGTCCTATCCAGAGTGAGGTTAGACATCCTCGACCAACCTTAGCTGTTTCTGTCTGTCTCTTTACTGTCTTACTTTTCCTTCTGGGGGCAGGGAGCTAGAAATCCTCTCCCCTTGTATAATTCTCCTATGGACGAGCCAGAAACGGGCGAGGGAACGCGAAAGTGGTCCTGGACCCTGAGCATAGGAACCACAAATGTTGTTTCTGTTCGGGCTCTGTCTCGTGTCGGCCACCCCCAGCAACGGGATATGTGTATACATACATACATACATACATAGTTGGTTGTCTAGCTTACTAAATGCATCCCTCTTCCCTCCCTCCCTTCCCCCATCCCCCCACCCCTCCCCCTCCTCCCCCCTACCCCCCCTCCCCCACCACCCTCCCCTCCTCCTCCCATTTTTTCCCCTGGCCTTCTCATTTTGCGGAATTATTTACCCAGCAGGACACCATGGTCTTATTAGTTTAATTAAGGGGAAATGGGGCACTTTTTTCTGGTCCCCCTTCTTCCTCATGTTTAGCCCCATTAGTTTTCAGATTCTATGACGTTCGGCCCATTAGTTTGGCGATGCATAGACCTTTCGCCCCATTTCTTTGTCAATATTAAGACTTTTTGGGTAATTTAAGTGTCAATTTTTTCCTGGCGAACAATAGCGAGCCTTTAATTACGAGGAAGCGGCCTTCGGTCAGGACATTTTTCTATCAAAAAATGTACAAATTTATCTTGAAGGAGGGTCTTGGGCAGGTGTTTTTTAAGTTTGATGGAGGTCTAGGGAGGACATTTTTTAAATGATAATATAAACAAATAAGCAAATAAATACGCCCTCGGGAGAATGGCAATATAGGTGGGGTTGTGACTCTCTCTCGCTCTCGCTCTCTCTCGCTCTCTATCTATATATCTACCCAACTCTCTCTCTCTCTTTCTCTAAATATCTATCTATCTATCTCTCTATCCATCCAAGTCTATCTATCCATCCAACTCACTCTCTCTCTTTTCTCTCTCTCTCTTAAGCCTACATAGTTTAAGCAAGATTGTAAGAGAACATTAAATATAATCTTACATTTTACGCCTTCCTGCTCACGCTTTCATGGCTTATCTCTCTCTCTCTCTCTCTCTCTCTCTCTCTCTCTCTCTCTCTCTCTCTCTCTCTCTCATGCATGGATAAAAAGCTGGCTGACAAACAGAAGGCAGGGAGTTGTGATAAATGGAGTAGAATCTGAGTGGGAGCATGTGTATAGTGGAGTGCCTCAGGGATCGGTCCTGGGGCCAGTTATATATAAATGACATCGATGTTGAACTAAATAATACTATCTCAAAGTTCGCTGATGACACAAAGATAGGAAAATCAGTATTAACCGAAAAAGACAGAAATAAACTGCAATCTGATTTAAATAAAATAGTAGAGTGGTCGGAGAAATGGCAGATGCCATTCAATGTTGACAAATGCCAGGTCTTGCAAATAGGTAATAAAAACAAAACAAATGAATACAAGATGAAAGCCAGCCAATCAAAACAAGTGCATTAGTTAAAGACCTGGGGGTTCATATAATACAAGATGAAAGCCAGCCAATCAAAACAAGTGCATTAGTTAAAGACCTGGGGGTTCATATAATACAAGATGAAAGCCAGCCAATCAAAACAAGTGCATTAGTTAAAGACCTGGGGGTTCATATAATACAAGATGAAAGCCAGCCAATCAAAACAAGTGCATTAGTTAAAGACCTGGGGGTTCATATAATACAAGATGAAAGCCAGCCAATCAAAACAAGTGCATTAGTTAAAGACCTGGGGGTTCATATAATACAAGATGAAAGGCAGCCAATCAAAACAAGTGCATTAGTTAAAGACCTGGGGGTTCATATAATACAAGATGAAAGCCAGCCAATCAAAACAAGTGCATTAGTTAAAGACCTGGGGGTTCATATAATACAAGATGAAAGCCAGCCAATCAAAACAAGTGCATTAGTTAAAGACCTGGGGGTTCATATAATACAAGATGAAAGCCAGCCAATCAAAACAAGTGCATTAGTTAAAGACCTGGGGGTTCATATAATACAAGATGAAAGCCAGCCAATCAAAACAAGTGCATTAGTTAAAGACCTGGGGGTTCATATAATACAAGATGAAAGCCAGCCAATCAAAACAAGTGCATTAGTTAAAGACCTGGGGGTTCATATAATACAAGATGAAAGCCAGCCAATCAAAACAAGTGCATTAGTTAAAGACCTGGGGGTTCATATAATACAAGATGAAAGCCAGCCAATCAAAACAAGTGCATTAGTTAAAGACCTGGGGGTTCATATAATACAAGATGAAAGCCAGCCAATCAAAACAAGTGCATTAGTTAAAGACCTGGGGGTTCATATAATACAAGATGAAAGCCAGCCAATCAAAACAAGTGCATTAGTTAAAGACCTGGGGGTTCATATAATACAAGATGAAAGCCAGCCAATCAAAACAAGTGCATTAGTTAAAGACCTGGGGGTTCATATAATACAAGATGAAAGCCAGCCAATCAAAACAAGTGCATTAGTTAAAGACCTGGGGGTTCATATAATACAAGATGAAAGCCAGCCAATCAAAACAAGTGCATTAGTTAAATACCTGGGGGTTCATATAATACAAGATGAAAGCCAGCCAATCAAAACAAGTGCATTAGTTAAAGACCTGGGGGTTCATATAATACAAGATGAAAGCCAGCCAATCAAAACAAGTGCATTAGTTAAAGACCTGGGGGTTCATATAATACAAGATGAAAGCCAGCCAATCAAAACAAGTGCATTAGTTAAAGACCTGGGGGTTCATATAATACAAGATGAAAGCCAGCCAATCAAAACAAGTGCATTAGTTAAAGACCTGGGGGTTCATATAATACAAGATGAAAGCCAGCCAATCAAAACAAGTGCATTAGTTAAAGACCTGGGAGTTCATATAATACAAGATGAAAGCCAGCCAATCAAAACAAGTGCATTAGTTAAAGACCTGGGGGTTCATATAATACAAGATGAAAGCCAGCCAATCAAAACAAGTGCATTAGTTAAAGACCTGGGGGTTCATATAATACAAGATGAAAGCCAGCCAATCAAAACAAGTGCATTAGTTAAAGACCTGGGGGTTCATATAATACAAGATGAAAGCCAGCCAATCAAAACAAGTGCATTAGTTAAAGACCTGGGGGTTCATATAATACAAGATGAAAGCCAGCCAATCAAAACAAGTGCATTAGTTAAAGACCTGGGGGTTCATATAATACAAGATGAAAGCCAGCCAATCAAAACAAGTGCATTAGTTAAAGACCTGGGGGTTCATATAATACAAGATGAAAGCCAGCCAATCAAAACAAGTGCATTAGTTAAAGACCTGGGGGTTCATATAATACAAGATGAAAGCCAGCCAATCAAAACAAGTGCATTAGTTAAAGACCTGGGGGTTCATATAATACAAGATGAAAGCCAGCCAATCAAAACAAGTGCATTAGTTAAAGACCTGGGGGTTCATATAATACAAGATGAAAGCCAGCCAATCAAAACAAGTGCATTAGTTAAAGACCTGGGGGTTCATATAATACAAGATGAAAGCCAGCCAATCAAAACAAGTGCATTCGTTAAAGACCTGGGGGTTCATATAATACAAGATGAAAGCCAGCCAATCAAAACAAGTGCATTAGTTAAAGACCTGGGGGTTCATATAATACAAGATGAAAGCCAGCCAATCAAAACAAGTGCATTAGTTAAAGACCTGGGGGTTCATATAATACAAGATGAAAGCCAGCCAATCAAAACAAGTGCATTAGTTAAAGACCTGGGGGTTCATATAATACAAGATGAAAGCCAGCCAATCAAAACAAGTGCATTAGTTAAAGACCTGGGGGTTCATATAATACAAGATGAAAGCCAGCCAATCAAAACAAGTGCATTAGTTAAAGACCTGGGGGTTCATATAATACAAGATGAAAGCCAGCCAATCAAAACAAGTGCATTAGTTAAAGACCTGGGGGTTCATATAATACAAGATGAAAGCCAGCCAATCAAAACAAGTGCATTAGTTAAAGACCTGGGGGTTCATATAATACAAGATGAAAGCCAGCCAATCAAAACAAGTGCATTAGTTAAAGACCTGGGGGTTCATATAATACAAGATGAAAGCCAGCCAATCAAAACAAGTGCATTAGTTAAAGACCTGGGGGTTCATATAATACAAGATGAAAGCCAGCCAATCAAAACAAGTGCATTAGTTAAAGACCTGGGGGTTCATATAATACAAGATGAAAGCCAGCCAATCAAAACAAGTGCATTAGTTAAAGACCTGGGGGTTCATATAATACAAGATGAAAGCCAGCCAATCAAAACAAGTGCATTAGTTAAAGACCTGGGGGTTCATATAATACAAGATGAAAGCCAGCCAATCAAAACAAGTGCATTCGTTAAAGACCTGGGGGTTCATATAATACAAGATGAAAGCCAGCCAATCAAAACAAGTGCATTCGTTAAAGACCTGGGGGTTCATATAATACAAGATGAAAGCCAGCCAATCAAAACAAGTGCATTCGTTAAAGACCTGGGGGTTCATATAATACAAGATGAAAGCCAGCCAATCAAAACAAGTGCATTCGTTAAAGACCTGGGGGTTCATATAATACAAGATGAAAGCCAGCCAATCAAAACAAGTGCATTCGTTAAAGACCTGGGGGTTCATATAATACAAGATGAAAGCCAGCCAATCAAAACAAGTGCATTAGTTAAAGACCTGGGGGTTCATATAATACAAGATGAAAGCCAGCCAATCAAAACAAGTGCATTAGTTAAAGACCTGGGGGTTCATATAATACAAGATGAAAGCCAGCCAATCAAAACAAGTGCATTAGTTAAAGACCTGGGGGTTCATATAATACAAGATGAAAGCCAGCCAATCAAAACAAGTGCATTAGTTAAAGACCTGGGGGTTCATATAATACAAGATGAAAGCCAGCCAATCAAAACAAGTGCATTAGTTAAAGACCTGGGGGTTCATATAATACAAGATGAAAGCCAGCCAATCAAAACAAGTGCATTAGTTAAAGACCTGGGGGTTCATATAATACAAGATGAAAGCCAGCCAATCAAAACAAGTGCATTAGTTAAAGACCTGGGGGTTCATATAATACAAGATGAAAGCCAGCCAATCAAAACAAGTGCATTAGTTAAAGACCTGGGGGTTCATATAATACAAGATGAAAGCCAGCCAATCAAAACAAGTGCATTAGTTAAAGACCTGGGGGTTCATATAATACAAGATGAAAGCCAGCCAATCAAAACAAGTGCATTAGTTAAAGACCTGGGGGTTCATATAATACAAGATGAAAGCCAGCCAATCAAAACAAGTGCATTAGTTAAAGACCTGGGGGTTCATATAATACAAGATGAAAGCCAGCCAATCAAAACAAGTGCATTAGTTAAAGACCTGGGGGTTCATATAATACAAGATGAAAGCCAGCCAATCAAAACAAGTGCATTAGTTAAAGACCTGGGGGTTCATATAATACAAGATGAAAGCCAGCCAATCAAAACAAGTGCATTAGTTAAAGACCTGGGGGTTCATATAATACAAGATGAAAGCCAGCCAATCAAAACAAGTGCATTAGTTAAAGACCTGGGGGTTCATATAATACAAGATGAAAGCCAGCCAATCAAAACAAGTGCATTAGTTAAAGACCTGGGGGTTCATATAATACAAGATGAAAGCCAGCCAATCAAAACAAGTGCATTAGTTAAAGACCTGGGGGTTCATATAATACAAGATGAAAGCCAGCCAATCAAAACAAGTGCATTAGTTAAAGACCTGGGGGTTCATATAATACAAGATGAAAGCCAGCCAATCAAAACAAGTGCATTAGTTAAAGACCTGGGGGTTCATATAATACAAGATGAAAGCCAGCCAATCAAAACAAGTGCATTAGTTAAAGACCTGGAGGTTCATATAATACAAGATGAAAGCCAGCCAATCAAAACAAGTGCATTAGTTAAAGACCTGGGGGTTCATATAATACAAGATGAAAGCCAGCCAATCAAAACAAGTGCATTAGTTAAAGACCTGGGGGTTCATATAATACAAGATGAAAGCCAGCCAATCAAAACAAGTGCATTAGTTAAAGACCTGGGGGTTCATATAATACAAGATGAAAGCCAGCCAATCAAAACAAGTGCATTAGTTAAAGACCTGGGGGTTCATATAATACAAGATGAAAGCCAGCCAATCAAAACAAGTGCATTAGTTAAAGACCTGGGGGTTCATATAATACAAGATGAAAGCCAGCCAATCAAAACAAGTGCATTAGTTAAAGACCTGGGGGTTCATATAATACAAGATGAAAGCCAGCCAATCAAAACAAGTGCATTAGTTAAAGACCTGGGGGTTCATATAATACAAGATGAAAGCCAGCCAATCAAAACAAGTGCATTAGTTAAAGACCTGGGGGTTCATATAATACAAGATGAAAGCCAGCCAATCAAAACAAGTGCATTAGTTAAAGACCTGGAGGTTCATATAATACAAGATGAAAGCCAGCCAATCAAAACAAGTGCATTAGTTAAAGACCTGGGGGTTCATATAATACAAGATGAAAGCCAGCCAATCAAAACAAGTGCATTAGTTAAAGACCTGGGGGTTCATATAATACAAGATGAAAGCCAGCCAATCAAAACAAGTGCATTAGTTAAAGACCTGGGGGTTCATATAATACAAGATGAAAGCCAGCCAATCAAAACAAGTGCATTAGTTAAAGACCTGGGGGTTCATATAATACAAGATGAAAGCCAGCCAATCAAAACAAGTGCATTAGTTAAAGACCTGGGGGTTCATATAATACAAGATGAAAGCCAGCCAATCAAAACAAGTGCATTAGTTAAAGACCTGGGGGTTCATATAATACAAGATGAAAGCCAGCCAATCAAAACAAGTGCATTAGTTAAAGACCTGGGGGTTCATATAATACAAGATGAAAGCCAGCCAATCAAAACAAGTGCATTAGTTAAAGACCTGGGGGTTCATATAATACAAGATGAAAACCAGCCAATCAAAACAAGTGCATTAGTTAAAGACCTGGGGGTTCATATAATTATCTGAAAACCTAAAGACCTCAGATCAATGTGCAGCAGCTGCAAATAAGGTCAATCGAGCATTGGGATATATTAAGAGAAATTTTACTAATAAAGATGAGAACATTATAGTACCTATATTTAAAAGCATAATGAGGCTCCATCTTGAATATGGCGTGCAATTTTGGTCTCCTTATCTGACCAAGGACATTGAGAAACTCGAGTCGGTTCTGCATAGAGCGACAAAGTTGATTCCGTTACTAAGAAATATATCTTATCATGAAAGACAAAAAAAAAAAAAAAATCACTTACGAAAAGAAGATTGCTAGGTCAATTAATCGAGTGTTTCAAGTTCCTAATGGGATTTGACAAAATTGATGTAGATTCACTTTTCAAATAGATAATAGTTCATTAACTCGGGGAAATGGAATTAAATTAAAACCCAGAAGGGCGAATCTCGATGTCACAAAGCACTTCTTCACCTACAGTGTGGTCATCGAGTGGAACAAATTGCCAGAGGAAGTGGTGCAATGCAAGACAATTGACACATTCAAAAGAAGTCTAGAAATTCATTTTGAGGTGGGAATAATATAGAATATAGGTTAAAAAAAAAAAAAATGGTTAAGCATCAGTAGTTTATATTTTTTCTAAACTTCGTTCTTTACTATAAATTTCCCAGAAGTTTGTCTCATTCTGCTGGGGGACTTCCTTTCCCAACTTAACTTCATGCCAACCAACGGTCGGAGGGAGAGATGGGTGGGGACAGAGCCTTCTACTTTGCTATCCTTGCCTTCCTCTTTGTAGCAAATTTTATTTTAGCATTAAGTCCGGACTGCCTAGTAGGGACCGCAAGGTCTGTGCAGTCTGTGTATCTATGTAACTCTGTAACTCGCTCCAGCATTGTACCTTAAGGGGGGGTGACCTGCTTTTTGTTATTTCTGTCCTTTTCTCTCTTTCTCTGGCTTGTATCCATTGGGCCCCATTCAGCCAACTATTTTAAGACGTTTATCCCCATCTAGGTGTCGATTTCTTCCTGGCGAGCGATAGCGAGCCAGCATTATATGAAGAAATCCGGCTTCGCCGGAGACATTTTTCTATCGAAAAATGTACAAATTTAGCCTGCTGTCAAACAAAAATAAAAATATGCTGGCTCGCTATCGCTCACCAGTAAAAAATGTACTCCTGGATGGGGATAAACGTCTTAAAACAGTAGGCTGAATGGGGCCAAATGGATACAAGCCAGAGAAAGATAGAAAAGGACAGAACAAAAACAGGTCACCCCCCTTAAGCCTAGATAGTTTAAGCAAAATTGTAAGAGAACATTAAATATATATTCTTACATTTTACGTCTGTCTGCTCACGCTTTCGTGTTTTTTTTCTCTCTCTCTCTCTCCGTACACGCCTGTTTTCTGATAATTTACAAGTGTTGTCCTTTCTTTTTGCTTCCGTGATGGTATATACTTAGGAAGGATATGTGGGAATATATATATATATATATATATATATATATATATATATATATATATATATATATATATATATATATATATATATATATATATACTATCGATGTAACTCTCTAACTTCCATACACCGTTCCTAATCTGAATACAATTGTCTAATAAGAGCCAGAACACGGAAAAGAAAATGCGTAATCGGATCTTCTAAGGGCTAACTACAATAAATGGGTTTGAAATAGAATAATATTAAATGTCTAGCCTCAGTATAATCAGAGTACCCATCTGTGGCTATCAAAAGGAAAAGTTCTCTCTCTCTCTCTCTTCTGTTCTATCCTTTCCTTCAACTTTCCTTTTCTATCGGGTATGCCATCTCTACTAGAATTAAGTCCTGACCACCTCGTTTGGATCGTATGGTCTGTGTGGCCAGTGTATCTACCGGTATGTAAACCTCTCTCTCTCTCTCTTCTTTTCTATCCTTTCCTTCAACTTTCTTTTTCTATCGGGTATATTATGTCTAGTAGAATTAGGTCCTGACCACCTCGTTTGGATCGTATGGTCTGTGTGGCCAGTGTATCTATGTAAATATCTCTCTCTCTCTCTTACTCTCCCTGTCTCTCTCTCACCCACTCATTCACTCCTCCTCTCTCTCATTCACTCCTCTCTCTCTCATTCACTCTCCCTCTCTCTCTCTCACTCATTCACTCCTGCTTCACACTCTCTCTCTCTCTCTCTCTCTCTCTCTCTCTCTCTCTCTCTCTCTCACTCATTCACTCCTGCTTCACACTCTCTCTCTCTCTCTCTCTCTCTCTCTCTCTCTCTCTCTCTCTCTCTCTCTCTCAGGTAAGGCAGGTCTGGACGAGGCAGGCTGGGAAATATTGTGCATAAAGAGATATTCAATATCGTAGGCAAGAGCTTTTTGCCTTCATGGACTCTTGTGGGTGATAGTCATAGTGGTGATGATAGTCTTGTGGTGTGGTGATAGTGATAGTCTTGTGGGTGACAGTGGTGGGGGAGGAAATGATGGTGGTAGTGATGGTGGTAGTCTTGTGGTGATAGTGGTGGGGGAAGAAATGATGGTGATATTCTTATGGGTGATAGTAATAGTCTTGTGGTGATAGTGACATAGTGGTAGTCTAGTGGGTGATAGTGATGGTGATAGTGGTGGAGGAGGAATGGTATTAGTCATGTGGGTGATAGTGATAGTGGTGGTAAAATGGTGATAGTTGTAGTGGTAATTGGTAATTATTTATCTTTATGTATTTACACACAATTCTGATCCCTTCTCTCTCTCTCTCTCTCTCTCTCTCTCTCTCTCTCTCTCTCTCTCTCTCTCTCTCTCTCTCTCTCTCTCTCTCTCCTCTACTTTTTTCTTCTATAGTTTATATTTTCTATTTATTTACGCACAATTCTGATCCTCTCTCTCTCTCTCTCCCTCGCTTTTGTTTTCATTTATTTGTCCGAACGACGACAGCAGCATTATAGTGACCACAACATAAAACCCGACAACCACTTTAAAAATGTCCCCATAAATGTCACCCTAACCAACACCACTCTCTATATAATAATATAGTGCTTATAACCCCGATACACTTTACACATATACTGTATATATATATATATATATATATATATATATATATATATATATATACAGTATAGAGTCTACATATTACAAGAGGCATGTAAAGAATCGGGGTTATAAAAATTGTGTTAAAGTCATTCGGTACATTGCTATAGTCTATTTTGTTTCCAGCTGATGGTAAATTGCCACGTATTCATCTTAATTACTTGGCTATCATGAAGATTTTGTAAAAAAATACGTTGCCGATTACGAAAATTTGGCAATAGGATGATGCAGAGACATAGTAGCTTCATATGTTTGCATTAAGTATGGAAAAATCAGCTGGTAAATGATTCAATTTGTCATCAGCTGGAAAAAACCCGACTATAGTGATTTACATTTTAATCCTTATATTAGAAGGGAGTATTACTATTAATATACCTTTAGAAACGAGCATTATTATGGACAGAATGACTTACACGATTTTATTCAGTTTAGGAAGAATCTGTGGGAATAATATTTATAAGGGCAAAGAATATCTCAATATGACTTCCATATACCCTTCTAATCTGAATAAAATCGTCTAATAATAGAATGCGTAATTGGATCTTGAAACGGATATTTACGGCAATATTTATAATATTATCTACCTTAGTCTCTCCTATCGTACATCTTTGCCTCTGATATTGGTATGCAATGTTTTCCCTTCTCCCCCTCTTCCAAACACACAATCTCCTCTGGTCTTTCATCCTATCTCCCTCATGGCTCTCTCAGCAGGGTTAGAGTTGGGGTCCTTCTCTTTCTATAATTGGCATTCTTGCTGTTATCTTCTTTGCTTTGTTTCTCTTTTATCAGGTTTCTCTTTGGTCTCTCTTTCTATAATAGCCTTTCTTCTCTTTTATCTTCTTTGCTTTGAATCTCTTTTATCACGTTTCGCTTTGTCATCTCTTTCTATAATTGTCTTTCTTCTCTGTTATCTTCTTCTTATACCTCTTTTATCAGGTTGTTCTTTGGCCTCTCTTTCTATAATTGGCTTCTTGCTTTGTTATCTTCATTGTTTTGTGTCTCTTTTATCAGGTTTCTCTTGGCATCTCTTTCTACAATTGCCTTTCTTCTCTGCTATCTTCTTGTATATTTTGTATCACTCTCACTCTCTCTCTCTCATTTCCTACTTCCAATACCTTCCTCCTGTTTCCCTGTGCCCCATAAATATTGTCCAATGCGGCGGTGGTCTTTTTTCCTACACATTTTCCTGTCCCTATTTCTAGCTTGCCTTTCCTTTCCTTTCCAGATTGTCTTTAGCCTTCCTAAGCTGAATAAAATTGAATGAAGGTAGCGAAAGAATATGGTAACAGTCGTAATCTGTTTGGCTGTCCTCTTCTGAATGTCTATAACCTTCATAAGCTGAATACAATTGAATAAAGGTAGCAAAAGAATATGGTAACAGTCGTCATCTGATTGGTTGTCCTTTCCTGATTGTCTTTAGCCTTCCTAAGCTGAATATTGTTGAATGGAGGTAGCCAGAGAAATGAGAATAGAGTAACAGTCGTAAGTTGATCTGCAAGGGGGGCTTAAAGGGAGATGGGTCGTTTTTCTGGACATCCTTCTCCCTTATGCTTAGCCCCTTTAGTTTTCAGAGTTTACGACGTTCAGTCCATTAGTTTGGCGATTGTAAGACCTTTCGTCCCTTTTCTTTGTCAATATTAAGACTTTTCGAATCATTTAGGTGTCGAGTTTGTCCTGGCAAGCGATAGCGAGCGTGTAATTTAGGAAGAACCGGCCTTCTGCCGGTACATCTATCTAGCGAAAAAATATACAAATATATCTTGAAGGGGGATCCTGGGGTTGTTTTATTAAGTTTGATGGAGGTCTAGGGAGGAAACTAGACAAATAATCAATACATAAAAAAACTACCAAAAAGTAAATCGTCCCCCTTTAACGCTAGACGACTGACGCATTGTGACAGTGTATCGCTCATGTCTTATCTAATGAATATCTGTTTTCGTTTGTCCTCAACTGTGCACCCATTTTCATTTCCTAAAGAATAATATATAAGTATCTAACCTTTTGTGCTGTATGTGTGTGTGTGTGTGTGTGTGTGTGTATTTTTTTTTCCATTTGTTTCTTCCACCGTAACTCAGACAGCCCATCCGTCATTGATCCATTAATCACTCTTTTTGTTCCTTCCCGAACTTCTCAAGAGTGCAGGAAACGCTGGTTGTATTTTATTTAAGGGGGTAGTGCTTGTTTTTATTTCTGGTCCCCCTTCTTCCTCGTGTTTAGGCTCCATTAGTTTTCAGATTGTATAACGTTCGGCTCATCAGTTTCTGGATTTGAAGACCTTTCGCCCCATTTCTTATTAATTTAAATATTAAGACCTTTCGTTCTATTTAGGGCTCGATTTGTGTTCCTGTCTAACGATAGTGAGCCGGTAATTTTGGAAGAACCGGCCTTCGGTCGCAAAAATGTTCTACCGAAAAATGTACAAATTATTCTAGAAGGGGGATCTAATGGATGTTTTTTAAAATTCTGATGGAGATCTAGGGATGAAACTAATAACATAATAAAAAAATACATACATGATGAAATAAATACACCCATCTCCCCTATATAAGGGCAAAGGGGAAAGAGGAGTGTGTGGTAACCACCGAGGAATATGTCTTCTAAGCGTAGTAGGGAAGGTATACAGTAGGGTAGTGATTGAGAGAGTGAGAGTGAGAACGGAGAAATGGATAGGCGACGAGCAGGGAGGTTTTAGGAAGGGAAGAGGATGTGTAGATCAGATTTTTACCCTGAATTGTGTTGTGGTGAAGTATCTGAAGAAGAAACAAAAGGTGTATGTTGCCTTTATGGACTTGGAGAAGGCCTATGAGAGTGGATAGAGAAGGTTTGTGGAAAGTACTAAGAATATACGGAGTAGAGGGCAAGTTGCTAAAAGCAGTGAAGAGCATGTATGAGGGTGCAAAGGCGGCAGTACGTGTGGAGAGTGAGCAGAGCGAGTTCTTTGACCTGAATGTTGGTTTGAAACAGTGGTGTGTGATGTCCCCGTGGTTGTTTACTGTATATATGGATGGAGTCATGAAAGAAATACTATCAAGAGCAGTGGATGTTGGTGTATCGCTGAAAGGGAGGGAATTGAGTGGAAGCTACCTATACTGCTGTTTGCGGATGATACAGTTCTGATGAGTGATAATGAATGGGAGTTGCAGGGTCTGGTAAATGAGTTTGGAACAGTGTGCGAAAAATGGAATTTGAAGGTAAATACGGGGAAGAGCAAGGTTATGGTCTTCGAAAGGGGTGAAGTCACAGAGTGTGAGGTGAAGCTGAACGGTCAGGCTATGGAGATCGTCAACTCTTTTAAGTATCTGGGCAGTGTGTTGAGTAAAGATGGGACTATGGATGAAGAAGTGTGGGAGAGGGTACAACAGGGGAAGAGGGTTGTAGGAATGCTAAAAGCAGTAACAAGAAATAGGGTGGTCAGTATGGAAGTGAAGAAGTCCTTGCATGACAGTGTGGTAATCCCGACACTGACTTACGGAAGCGAAGCATGGACGTTGGTTGAGAGACTCAGACCAAGAGTGAGAGCAGTGGAAATGAATTACTTAAGGAGTGCGTGTGGAGTTACATGGAGGGATAGACAGACTAATGAGGAAGTAAGAAGGAGGTGTGGTGTGGAGGTAGATGTGCTACAAGTGTGAAAAGGAACAACTTGAGATGGTTCGGCCATATGGAACGTATGGAAAGCGAGAGAATGACTAAGAGGGTGTACGAGAGCGAGGTGGAGGGACAGAGAGGGAGAGGTAGACCGAATATGAGGTGGAAGGATGGAGTGAGGAAGTACATGAACGAGGGCGGTGCTGGTTGGGAGGAGGGGCGTCGACTGACTGGGGACAGAGGTGCATGGGGGCGGTTCGTTCGTGGCCACCCATTCGGGGATCACGGCGTCAGGCAATAGATAGATAGATAGATCTCCCCTTAAACCACCTATTTCCTATTTTCACCATACACCACTGATAGGTTATTCTGCTGTTATTTCTTTTAATAATGCCTATGAATGACATACTTTGAGAATTTGAAATTATACATATATATATATATATATATATATATACCGGTATATATATATATATATATATATATATATATATATATATATATATATATATATATATATATATATATATAGAGAGAGAGAGAGAGAGAGAGAGAGAGAGAGAGAGAGAGAGAGAGAGAGAGAAAGAGAGAGAGAGAGAGAGAGAGAGAGAGAGAGAGAGAGAGAGAGAGATAGGGTTAAGGTTACAGGAACTTTAAAGCTGTCATAGTGTAGCTGAACCTTGACCGCAGGGGCTGTGGAGACAATGACCACGTGGCTTAACATGCTATATTGCACCTCAACCCATACACAGTCTCACACACACACACACACACATACAGTCACACGCGCACACACACATACACACAGTCGCACACACACACATACAGTCACACACACACACACACACAGTCGCACACACACACACACACATACAGTCACACACACACACATATACACACAGTCACACACACACATTTCCTGTTTGTAAAATTTGTGAGAAAATTATAAGGAAAAAGTGGACACACTTCATTGAGGGACAGGGGGTGCTTAGCGAGAAACAGTTTGGATTCAGGGAAGGGAGATCTTGTGTATCTAATTTATTAAGCTTTTATAGCAGAGTTGTAGATGTTACACAGGAGAGAGAGGGATGGGTTGACTGTGTTTACCTGGACCTGAAAAAGGCCTTTGACAGGGTGCCTCACAAAAGGTTATTGTGGAAATTGCAAGTTGTTGGAGGTGTACATGGTAGGATGTTAAAATGGATGGAAAACTTTTTAATAGGAAGAGAAATGAGGACCACGATACGAGACGAATATTCACAGTGGAGGAGTGTGACGAGCGGAGTACCACAGGGATCAGTGTTGGGTCCGATAATGTTCCTACTTTATGTAAACGACATGCCAGAAAACTTGAATAGTCATATGAATATGTTTGCGGATGACGCTAAGATCATGAAGAATGTCACCTGTATAGAAAGTTGTCAGGATCTTCAAAAGGACCTAGATGAGTTGCACAGATGGAGCCAAACCTGGAAAATGAGTTTCAATGCAGAAAAGTGTCATGTTTTGGAAGTGGGAACAAGTGAGATAAGGCCAAGCTGGGTGTACAAATTAGGAGTTGAAATAATCGGCAAAACACGGCATGAGAAGGACCTTGGAGTGATAATACAAGATGATCTATCCCCAGAGAAGCATATTAACATGATCATTGGAGGAGCATATGGAATAATAACCAATATGAGAGTGGCATTTAACTATTTGGATGAAGAAATGTTAAGAAAATTGATAATGACTATGATAAGACCAAGATTAGAATATGCAGCAGTGATATGGTCACCACATTTGAAAAAACATATAAACAAATTAGAGAAAGTCCAAAGGATAGCAACGAAGATGATCCCAAGATTGAAGGAGTTGACATATGAGGAAAGACTTAAGACACTACAACTGCCTACCTTGAAAGAGAGAAGGGAACGAGGCGACTTAATAACGATGTTCAAGGGAGTAAAAAGTTTGGAACGAGTAGATAGGGAAGATCTATTCGTGAGGGATAATGGAAGGACAAGAGGGCACGAGTTTAAGCTGAGGAAGGGCAGATGTCGTAAGGACACAAAGAAATTCAGCTTCCCATATAGGAGTATAGAGACTTGGAACAACTTGGAGGAGGAGGTGGTGAGAGCGAGGAACATTAACATGTTCAAATCTAGGTTGGATAAAAGTAAATATGGAAATAGGGCAACATAAGTTATGATATGTTAGTCCAAAATACTGGGAACTGGGAATATCCATTACGATACTTGTCTAAGTAAAATGGATTGATTATAAAGTAACTAAGACAGGACAACACGAGCGCTGCTCAATTCCTGTAAACTACAAATAGGTAAATACAAATAGGTAAATACACACACGAACACAGCCTAGACCAGGACAATAGCGATTCAGACACTACTGATTTAACCCCTTCAGTACGTTGACGCCTATTTACCTTTGATGCTTGTTAAAACTAGAAATGTTATTCAGTTTAAGAACCTATGTTATTCAGAGGGTATATTGAGATCGCGTTTACCCCTTTGAGTCCTACAGGTAGATTATAAGCTAAAGAAAATCGTCTAATGGTAACCAGAATAGGATGAAAATTACGTCATCGTGCTGAAGAGGTGTAAAATCTATCACTCATATCTACCAATCTCTCTCTCTCTCAATGTATCTACTCGTATCTACCAATATCTCTCTCAATGTATCTACTCGTATCTACCAATCTCTCTCTCACAATGTATCTACTCGTATCTACCAATCTCTCCCACAATGTATCTACTCGTATCTACCAATCTCTCTCTCTCAATGTATCTACTCGTATCTACCAATATATCTCTCAATGTATCTACTCGTATCTACCAATCTCTCACAATGTATCTACTCGTATCTACCAATCTCTCTCCCACAATGTATCTACTCGTATCTACCAATCTCTCACAATG
>JBAKBP010010211.1:0-79176 GCA_037953745.1 Lithodes maja | reverse complement strand
ATAGCACCCAAGGAGGGAGTAATCATATTTTAGCAATGTCTTTATACCATAGCACCCAAGGAGGGAGTAATCATATTTTAGCAATGTCTTTATACCATACCACCCAAGGAGGGAGTAATCATATTTTAGCAATGTCTTTATACCATAGCACCCAAGGAGGGATTAATCATATTTTAGCAATGTCTTTATACCATACCACCCAAGGAGGGAGTAATCATATTTTAGCAATGTCTTTATACCATAGCACCCAAGGAGGTAGTAATCATATTTTAGCAATGTCTTTATACCATACCACCCAAGGAGGGAGTAATCATATTTTAGCAATGTCTTTATACCATAGCACCCAAGGAGGGAGTAATCATATTTTAGCAATGTCTTTATACCATAGCACCCAAGGAGGGAGTAATCATATTTTAGCAATGTCTTTATACCATAGCACCCAAGGAGGGAGTAATCATATTTTAGCAATGTCTTTATACCATAGCACCCAAGGAGGGAGTAATCATATTTTAGCAATGTCTTTATACCATAGCACCCAAGGAGGGAGTAATCATATTTTAGCAATGTCTTTATACCATAGCACCCAAGGAGGGAGTAATCATATTTTAGCAATGTCTTTATACCATAGCACCCAAGGAGGGAGTAATCATATTTTAGCAATGTCTTTATACCATAGCACCCAAGGAGGGAGTAATCATATTTTAGCAATGTCTTTATACCATAGCACCCAAGGAGGGAGTAATCATATTTTAGCAATGTCTTTATACCATAGCACCCAAGGAGGGATTAATCATATTTTAGCAATGTCTTTATACCATAGCACCCAAGGAGGGAGTAATCATATTTTAGCAATATCTTTATACCATAGCACCCAAGGAGGGAGTAATCATATTTTAGCAATGTCTTTATACCATACCACCCAAGGAGGGAGTAATCATATTTTAGCTATACTTATAGAGATGGTGATTATTTGCAGCTTAAGGGGAGGCAGACCGTTTTTCTGGACCCCCTTCTCCCTAATGTTTAACCCCACTATTTTTGAGTTTAGAAGACGTTCGGCCCATTAGTTTGGCGATTTTAGCACCTTTCGCCCCATTTAGTTGTCAATTTTAAAACCATTCGTGCCATGTAGGTGGTGATTATTTCCTGGCGAGCGTAAGCGAGCCTGCAATTTTAAGAGGAATCGGCCTTCGGCCGGGTCATTTTTATATAAAAATTTTACAAATGTATCCTAAAGGGCGGTCTAGGGGGTGTTTTTCTAAGATTGATGGAGGTCTAGGGAGGAAATAAAAAAAATATATGAATACATTAATTAATAGACCCAACAAATGGTCTGCCTCCCCTTAAGAAGTGATCAGTGGTAGTAAAAAGGGTTAAGTGAGAATGTTCGAAGCTTGTTTATTTCTTGAGGCCCTTTTATAAGTAGAATAAAATCGTGTAACGGTAGTCATAATAAAGTTAACCTTCTCACGTTCTTGACGCAATTTTGAGCCTATTAGGGATACTTTAAAGCCTTTGTTACCATCAGGGGTATTTAGAAACCTTTAGTTTGTTTACTTCAACCTCTGCAGTTGTCTTTGAGTTAGCTGTGGGCAGAAGACTAATTTTGGAGAGGTAATTATAAGAGTGAGAGAACTCTATTTATTATTGCTAATCTGGCAACCTCTGCGTCATAAAAAACGTGAAAGGGTTAAAAAGACGTCACCGGTACTTCCCAAGCAGCCTTCCAAGCTAATTCTAAACCTTTTAATTTTTGTATGTTCACTAACGCTAGCCTAGACAGAAATCGACACTTGAATGGGGCAAGACGTCTTATAATCCACAAACTAATGGGTCAAAAAGTGTTTTAATCAGGCAACAAATAAGGCAAACCGTGTTGTAAGCGCTAAACCAGTGGTCAGCAACCCTTAAGGGGGGTCACCTGCTTTTGTTCTCTCCTTTTCTATCATTCTCTGGCTTGTATCCATTCGGCCCCATTCAGCCAACTATTTTAAGATGTTTATCCCTATCTAGGTGTCGATTTCTTCCTGGCGAGCGATAGCGAGCCAGCATTATATGAAGAAATCCGGCTTCGCCGGAGAAATTTTTCTATCGAAAAATGTACAAATTTAGCCTGCTGTCAAAATCGTCTAGTTTTAGCCAGAATCAAAGTTAAAAAGACGTCATGGTACTGAAGGGGTTAACATTGAGACTAACTTCTATGTTTCCATAACTGGTAACTGATATATCTTTCATATTCTGTTGTCTCCAAGCTCTCTCGCATAACACCATCTATTCCTTACAAAGATATTATATATATATATATATATATATATAATTATGTTCTATCCAACAACCAACTCTACTTCTAAAATCGATTAATGAAATATTACAAACACATGTGGCAGTCCGTGGATTCGAACCCAGGACGCTCACACCGAAAATCAACACCTTATGCATTGCCCCACGAAACAATAGTTCGAAACCAACGTATATACTTTGCATTTATAACCTGTTATATTTGTTCACCAACCAACTTTACTTCTAAACTCAATTAATGATATCAACAAATACATGTGTCACTCCAAGGACTCGAACCTAGGATACTCACACCGAAATACCTAAACAAAAACCGCCCAATATCATGCCATAACCCTCAAGTCAAAAAGCTTTCGAAATCCATCAATTATGCAAATGTGGCATGCAGGAAAGGTCTGGGATTTCACCGCCGACCCCGGGCTCATTTGTAGAGTTGAACCCGGCGCCTCCCTTCCACCTCCCTTGTCACGAACTGTAGCCACCCTCCTCCCATCTGTTAGCCCTATTAGTTTTGAGGTTTTAAGACGTTCGTTCCATTAGTTTGGCGATTTTGAGACCTTTCGCCAATTGTTTTTTGTCAATATCAAGACCTTTCGTGCCCTTTAGGTGTGCGATAGCGAGCCTGTACTTGTAAGAGGAACTACCGCATGAATGTACAATCGCGCTAATAAGTGATGTCTCGGCACCAAGTATGTTTTGATCAATAATTGGTATCAGCAATATCTAAGCTTCATTTCTTCGCACCCTACGCACCCTATTCAACATCTGACAGACATTAATACAGCACAGAGCGAGTCAAACGTAATGACAGCTGGGACATGACTTATTAGCGTGACTGTACATTAGGTTATCATAGTGCAGGGCGTTGGCTGCGTAAGGATTCACTAGAAGCACCAGGTAAGTCATGATTAAGGGGGGCCACCTCGCTTTTTTTTTCTCTCATTTTCTCTCTTTCTCTAGCTTGTATCTATTCGGGGGTGGGGGGGGGGGGGTCTAAGGGTTGTTTGTCTAAGCTTGATGGAGGTCTAGCGCGGATATACGGTATATATTTGTAGAGTTGAACCCGGCGCCTCCCTTGTCAAGAACTGTAACCACCCTCCTCCCTCCTCCCATCTGTACACTTCTCCCTCATGTTTAGCATATTAGTTTTGTGGTTTTAACAAGTTCGTTCCGTTAGTTTGGCGATTTTGAAACATTTCGCCTCATTATTTATTCAATATCAAGACCTTTCGTGCCCTTTAGGTGTCGATTTTTTCCTGGCGAGCGATAGCGAGCCTCTAAGTTTAGAAGGAACCGGCCTTTGGCCGGGAAATTTTTCTACCGAAAAATTTATAAATTTATCTTGAAAGGGGGTCTAAGGGGTGTTTATCAAAGCTTGATGGAGGTCTAGCGCGGATATACTGTAGAGTTGAACCGGCGCCTCCCTTCCACCTAAACTCCCTTGTCAAGAACTGTAGCCACCCTCCTCCTCCCATCTGTAGATTTAAGGGGAGACTGGCCTTTTGTTTGGTCTATTAATTCATTTATTCATATATTTGTTTAGTTACCTCCCTAGACCTCCATCAAGCTTAGAAAAACACCCCCTAGACCCCCCTTCAAGATAAATGTGTACATTTTTTCGGTAGAAAAATGTCCAGGCCTTCCTCTTAAAATTGCAGGCTCGCTATCGTTCGCCAGGAAATAATCGACACCTAAATGGCACGAAAGGTCTTACAATTGACAACGAAATGGGGCGAAAGGTGTTCAAATCGCCAAACTAATGGGCTGAACGTCTTATAATCTCAAAACTAGTGGGGCTAAACATTAGGGAGAAGGGGGTGCAGAAAAACGGTCTGCCTCCCCTTAAGCGGGTATCACACTGGGCCACATTTTCGCCGATCTCCGTTTTCAGCCAGTAGCGCCGGCAACTCCTATCACACTGGGCCACATTTTAGCCGCTCTCCGTTTTCAGCCAGTAGCGCCGGCAACTCCTATCACACTGGGCCACATTTTTGCCGCTCTCCGTTTTCAGCCAGTAGCGCCGGCAACTCCTATCACACTGGGCCACATTTTCGCCGCTCTCCGTTTTCAGCCAGTAGCGCCGGCAACTCCTATCACACTGGGCCACATTTTCGCCGCTCTCCGTTTTCAGCCAGTAGCGCCGGCAACTCCTATCACACTGGGCCACATTTTCGCCGCTCTCCGTTTTCAGCCAGTAGCGCCGGCAACTCCTATCACACTGGGCCACATTTTCGCCGCTCTCCGTTTTCAGCCAGTAGCGCCGGCAACTCCTATCACACTGGGCCACATTTTCGCCGCTCTCCGTTTTCAGCCAGTAGCGCCGGCAACTCCTATCACACTGGGCCACATTTTCGCCGCTCTCCGTTTTCAGCCAGTAGCGCCGGCAACTCCTATCACACTGGGCCACATTTTCGCCGCTCTCCGTTTTCAGCCAGTAGCGCCGGCAACTCCTATCACACTGGGCCACATTTTCGCCGCTCTCCGTTTTCAGCCAGTAGCGCCGGCAACTCCTATCACACACGATTATAGGCTTCACTACCCACTGGCTTTACCACGGTTAAGGGGAGATTTCCACCTGGAGGACTCTTTTCTGGACCTCTTTCTCCCTCATGTTTAGCCCCATTGCTTTTGAGATTTTAAGACGTTCGCCCTATTAGTTTGGCGATTTTAAGAACCCTCGACCCATTTCTGTCAATTTTAAGACCATTCGTGCCATTTAGGTGTCGATTTTTTCCTGGCGAGCGATAGCGAGCCTGTAATTTAAGGGGAACCGGCCTTTGGCCGGGACATTTTTCTACCGAAAAATGTACAAATTTATCTTGAAAGGGGGTCTAGGGGGAGTAATTTTAAGCTTGATGGAAGTCTAGGGAATCAACTAAAATCCTCCCCTTAAGGGGAGGTTTTTAGTTACCGGTATTTCCTTGGGCCTCCATCAAGATTAAAGTTACATCCCCTAGTAGCCCTTTCAAGATAAATTTGTAAATTTTTCGGTAGAAAAATGTCCCGGCCGAAGGCCGATTCCTCTTAAATTACAGGCTCGCTATCGCTCGCCAGGATAAAATTGTTACCTAAATGGCACGAAGTCTTAAAATTGACATAAATGGGGCGAAAGGTCTTAAAATCGCCAAACTAATGGGACGTACGTCTTATAATCTCAAAATCAATGGGGCTAAACATGAGGGAGAATGGGTTCCATAAAAATATCCCTCGTGGAAATCTCCCCTTAAGTGATCGTTATATTGTGGTATTTAGTGTAATAGGACCCAATCTATACGCTAAGGTTGCTATGTTTTGCGTTTTGCTATGTTTTGCGTATAGGTAGCTACGGGGAAGTTTTTTGCCATAAAATACAGCCCGACGGCGCCCCAATCGTTACCGCTGGCTGATTGGGGCCGAATGGATACAAGCCAGAGAAATAAAGAAAAGGAGAGAAAGATAAAAAACAAAAAAACAGGTGACCCCCCTTAATGATGTCCTGGAGGCGTTTAGTCATTGATTTGGACGGTCTTGGATATGGCGGGACCCCGGACGTCAGCAGCCAGCTGGAGTCTATTCGCTGTAAGTAGGCGAGAAATCATGACCTCTATCCTCTGTAACTCAAACACGACTAGAGTAATCGGGCTAATATTTCTACCATTTGGGAAGGGTCAACCAAGGAATAGATGTGGGAATTTACAGCCAATTTGCTCTAGCCCTTTTTGAGTTACAGAGGTTAGAGATCATGATTTCTCGCCTACTTACAGCGAATAGACTAGTACATTCGCTGTAAGTAGGCGAGAAGTCATGACCTCTATCCTCTGTAACTCAAAATGGGCTAGAACACATTGGTTGTAAATGTCCACACCTATTCCCTGGCTGACCCTTCCCAAATGGTAGAAATATTAGCTCGATTACTCTAGTCGTTTTTGAGTTAAAGAGGTTAGAAGTAATGATTTATCGCCTACTTACAGCGAATAGACTATAGTAGCTTTCTTTATCGCCACCAACACAACAATGGCGAAATTCCGGAAAGGGAAGACGGCCACCTCCACCACCTCTAACACTTTTTATTGTACCTCTTGTTTGGGTTGATGTATAGGCAACTGTCACAGGTTGTAAAGTTAATCATCACACTGGTTGATAATGAGACGTTACATCACAATATATGATTTACCTTTGGGCTTTATGTCAATAGTGGAAGACTTTGCTGTTCAAAATGTTAGTTGTCTATGATTCCTATTAGGGGAGACATCCACTTGAGGGATTTTTTTTCTTGACCCCTTTCTCCCTCATGTTTAGCCCCATTGCTTTTGATATTATAAAATGTTTGCCCCATTAGTTTAGCGATTTTAAGAACTTTCACCCCATATTAAGACCTTTCGTGCCATTTAGGTGTCGATTTTATCCTGGCGAGCGATAGCGAGCCTGTAATTTAAGAGGAACCGGCCTTTGGCCGGGAAATTTTTCTACCGAAAAATGTACACATTTATCTTGAAAGGGACTCAAGGGGGTGTAATTTTAAGGTTGATGGAGGTCTAGGGACCAAACTAAATACCTCCCCTTAAGTAAATATATAACAGTATCATATTTGGTCTTTTTATAGAGCGCCAGTTCTTGCAGAGGAACTTACAAGCACCCACAACACACTGCTGCTGCCACATTTCCTTACCCCAGATGGGACGTCATAAATATCCGCTAACTCTAGGTTCCTCTTTACTGCTAGATGAACAGATATTTCTGATGTTAGGAAACTTGCCTATAGGGTACCTTTATAAGAGGGTATAGTGTCAACTTGACTTATGGACGCCCTAATGTGTCTACCTCGTGGTTTTATCTTACACCATTCCCGATTCCGCTAAGAAGAGGGCTGTGTGTTGCTGACTTGAATGGTTTTATCTAACACCATTCCCGATTCCGCTAAGAAGAGGGCTGTGTGTTGCTGACTTGAATGGTTTTAGGTGATTTGAATGTTGTCGTCTCCGGAACCTTTAAGGGGAGGTATTTAGTTTGTTCCCTAGACCTCCATCAACCTTAAAATTACACCCCCTTGAGTCCCTTTCAAGATAAAGGTGTACATTTTTCGGTAGAAAAATTTCCCGGCCAAAGGCCGGTTCCTCTTAAATTACAGGCTCGCTATCGCTCGCCAGGATAAAATCGACACCTAAATGGCACGAAAGGTCTTAATATAGGGTGAAAGTTCTTAAAATCGCTAAACTAATGGGCCAAACATTTTATAATATCAAAAGCAATGGGGCTAAACATGAGGGAGAAAGGGGTCAAGAAAAAAATCCCTCAAGTGGATATCTCCCCTTAAGGGGAGATTTCCACTTGAGGGATTTTTTTCTGGATCCCTTTCTCCCTCATGTTTAGCCCCATTGATTTTGAGATTTTAAGACGTTCGCCCCATTAGTTTGACGATTTTAAGAACTTTCGCCCCATTTCTGTCACTTTTAAGATTTTTCGTGCCATTTAGGTGTCGATTTCTTCCTGGCGAGCGATAGCGAGCCTGTAATTTAAGAGGAACCGGCCTTTGGCCGGGAAATTTTTCTACCGAAAAATGTACAAATATATCTTGAAAGGGGCTCAAGGGGGTATAATTTTAAGCTTGATGGAAGTCTAGGAAACGCACTAAATACCTCCCCTTAATGCACAACTATACCTATCACGGCTGCCTCCACGAACAAAGTTGCTTGCAGAGCTAAAATGAACAAAGTGAACGTGCCGGATTTCCGATACATTCGCTAAGTAGGTCGTCTCGCTGGGTTTGGTCATTAATGAAACTGTTGATGCACTACTCCTCCTAAACGGTTCCCTCCACAACACTGATCACAAGCACCAAGGATGTTTTGCAGAGCCCCAAAGTGAACCTGCCGGATTTCTGCTACCAACTGTGGTTACTCTTGCATTATATGATTGCCTAAAATGGGATGTAGCATATTCACCCATCCTTATCATTGTATACTATTATTATTGCACATATTTTCTTAGCTTATATATATACCCTATATAGCCTACCCTATATGTATTCATTTTATACATCAATTTATTTCGAAATCCACCAATCTATGTCTATCAGACCACATAAGTTCCCGGGCAGATCATCTCGGGTCACCCTACCCTTATAACATTTGGTCGATTTTTGAATGTATTGATCATTTTTCTAGTTTCCTCCCTAGATCTGCATCATACTTAAAAAACAACCCCAGGATCCCCTTCAAGATATATTTGTAAATTTTTCGGTAAAAAAAATGTCACGACCGAAGGCCGGTTCCTTCTAAATTACAGGCTCGTTATTGTTCACCAAGAAGATATCGACACCTAAATGACGCGAAACGTCTTAATATTGACAAAGAAAAGGGGCGAAAGGTCTTAAAATCGCCAAACTAATGGGATGAATGTCTTAAAATCTGGAAACTAAAGCGGCTAAGCATGAGGGAGAAGGGTGTCGATAAAAACCGGGCATCTCCCCTTAAATGAACGTTTATTTGCTTTATCGAGCGGTGGCTAAACAAGTTGGCGAGTCAAACATAAAAACTGGTACGCCTAACTCGGATTACGGTACAGCTGAAGGTAAGTAGCTCTCTCTCTCACACACACTCTCTCTCTCACACACACACTCTCTCTTTCACACACACATTCGCTCTCGGTCTCTCACTCACACACACTCTCTCTCTCACACACACATTCGCTCTCGGTCTCTCACTCACACACACACTCTTTCACACACACATTCGCTCTCGGTCTCTCACTCACACACACACTCTCTCTCTCTTTCACACACACATTCGCTCTCGGTCTCTCACTCACACACACTCTCTCTCTCTCTCTCTCTCACACACACATTCGCTCTCGGTCTCTCACTCACACACACTCTCTCACACACACATTCGCTCTCGGTCTCTCACTCACACACACTCTCTCTCTCTCACACACACATTCGCTCTCGGTCTCTCACTCACACACACTCTCTCTCTCACACACACATTCGCTCTCGGTCTCTCACTCACACACACACTCTCTCTCTCTCACACACACACTCTCTCTCTCTCACACACTCGTTCTCTCTCACACACACACACACTCTCTCTCTCTAACACACAAACACACACTCTCTCTCTCTAACACACACTATCTCTCACACACACACTCTCTCTATCTCTCTCTCTCTCTCTCTCTCTCTCTCACACACACGTAACCCCTGTCATGTACACCTAACAGTGGACTATAGTGTGGGAAGAGGGCACACCCACACTCAGTACAAGGACCAGGATCCCACACACACACACTTATAATGTTCTTCCTGGTATGTGTGTGTGGGGTGTGTGTGTGTGTTAGTGACTGTGTGTGTGTGTGTGTGTGTGATTGTGTGGGGGGGGAGGGGTATTTGTGACTATGTGTGTATATAAGTGTTTGTGGCTGAGAGAGAGAGAGAGAGAGAGAGAGAGAGAGAGAGAGAGAGAGAGAAGCGAGAGCGAGAGAGCGGCGTGAAAGAGAGAAAGAGAGAGCGAGAGAGAGAACCATAACGCCACTTTCACAATTAGCAGTCCCTCCTCCCACACACACCACATATCATCACATAATTACTATATACTGTATAGGCTATATCTCACCAGTCACCAAGGCAATCAACTTCACCGACACGTTTATCACAATCAACTTCACCGACACGTTTATCACAATCAACTTCACCGACACGTTTATCACAATCAACTTCACCGACACGTTTATCACAATCAACTTCACCGACACGTTTATCACAATCAACTTCACCGACACGTTTATCACAATCAACTTCACCGACACGTTTATCACAATCAACTTCACCGACACGTTTATCACAATCAACTTCACCGACACGTTTATCACAATCAACTTCACCGACACGTTTATCACAATCAACTTCACCGACACGTTTATCACAATCAACTTCACCGACACGTTTATCACAATCAACTTCACCGACACGTTTATCACAATCAACTTCACCGACACGTTTCTCTTCCATCAGGTTAATCAGCTTATAGCCAATCAGAATCGCCAACACATTAAGGGGAGATTTCCACTTGAGGGACTTTTTACTTGACCCCTTTCTCCCTCATGTCTAGCCCCATTGCTTGTGAGATTTAAAGACGCTTGCCCCATTAGTTTGGCGATTTTAAGAGCTTTCACCCCATATTAAGATCTTTCGTGCAATTCAGGTGAAGATTTTATCCTGGCGAGCGATAGCGAGCCTCTAATTTAATAGGAACCGGCCTTTGGCCGGGACATTTTTCTACCGAAAAATGTACAAATTTATCTTGAAAGGGACTCAAGGGGCTGTCATTTTAAGCTTGATGGAGGTCTAGGGAACAAACTAAACACCTCCCCTTAACTTCCACTACTACCCCCAGACCCTGCTCAGGCATTGGTTATGGAGGGTGATAACCTTGAGTGGAAGAGACCTTTTAAAAAAATCTCGTTTTACATTTTTTTTTTTTTTTAGAAATACCGCGGCCTGAAACATTGCCGGGGACCCCCACGGGTGGGTGTCAGAGGGCGAGTGCCTTTACCCAAATAAATACAAGTCTGTCCTTAATTGTAACAACCCTGTTCTTTAATAACTACCAGTAGGCTGTTAAGGGGAGGGTTTTAGTTGATTCCCTACGTTTTCATCAAGCTTAAAATTACACCCCCTAGACCCCCTTTCAAGATAAATTTGTACATTTTTCGGTAGAACAATGTCCAGGCCGGAGGCCGGTTGCTCTTAAATTACGGGATCGCTATCGCTCGCCAGGAAAAAATCGACACCTAAATGGGACAAAAGGTCTTAAAAGTGACATAAATGGGGTGAAACTTCTTAAAATCGCCAAACAAATGGGGCAAGCGTCTTTAAATCTCACAAGCAATGGGGCTAGACATGAGGGAGAAAGGGGTCAAGTAAAAAGTCCCTCAAGTGGAAATCTCCCATTAAGGCTCCCTATCCCTTCCTCTGCCTACCTTCTGCCTGTAATGGCGCCTCATTAATTAACACTCAAGTGTTCCTCAGTATTAAGAGGGGGCACCTGTTTTTTTTTTTTAATCTTTCTCTATATTTTCTCTTTCCCTGGCTTGTATCCATTCGGCCCCATTCAGCCAACTGGTTTAAGACGTTTATCCCCATCCAGGTGTCGATTTCTTCCTGGCGAGCGATAGCGAGCCATCATTGTATGGAGAAATCCGGCTTCGCCGGAGAAATTTTTCTGTCGAAAAATTTACAAATTTAGCTTGCTGTTAAACAAAATATATATATATATGCTGGCTCCCTACCGCTCGCCACGAAAATATTGATATCTGGATGGGGGTAAACGTCTTAAAAAGTAGGCTGAATGGATACAAGCCAAAGAGAGAGAGAGAGAGCAAAAAAAAAAAAAAAAAAAAAAAAACGAGGTGGGGCCCCTTATGTACTTTGAAATTAGGTTATGGTTAAGCGTTTAAAACAAATTAAGGCCAATTCTATGGAAATGCAGCGTACACCTGTTGGACATAATGTACGGTCGCGCTAATAAGTCATGTCTCAACTGTCATTACGTTTGTCTTGCTCTGTGCTGTATTAATGTCTGTCAGATGTTGAATAGGGTGGGTAAGTGTAGGAACATATTTGTATATTTCACTCGATATGTAAAAATGAAGCTTAGACATGGCGGATACCAATTATTGATCAAAATATACTTGGTGCCGAGACATCACTTATTAGCGCGACTGTACACAGAAAAACATCCCACTAACAATTATACACAAATGCACTCACTCACTCACTCACACCTACATGTGAAACGCTATTCTCAGACTTTCTTCTATTCAACTGCTGAGCTCTGGAACTCTCTCCCAGAATCAGTCTTTCCCTCTTCCTATGACTTAAATTGCTTCAAACTCCGTGTGTCCAGGCATTTTAGCTCGAACGTCCCTTGATGTCGGCCCTGTCACTCTTTGAAATCTGGGGGAGGCACTCGCTGCAGGCAGTTATGCCTTTTGTCTCCCTCATTCACATAGAAGAAAAAAAACAAAAAAACAACAACAACAACATACATACAGTATTATGCATTCAGCCCGGTGTGCAGGGATTTTTCTTTAAGGGGAGATGGTTCACTTTTTGGGCGATTTTTGCATGTATTCGTTATTTTTCTAGTTTCCTCCCTAGACCTCCATCATTTTTGCATGTATTCATAATTTGTGCATGTATTCATTATTTTTCTAGTTTCCTCCCTAGACCTCCATCATTTTTGCATGTATTCGTTATTTTTCTAGTTTCCTCCCTAGACCTCCATCATTTTTGCATGTATTCGTTATTTTTCTAGTTTCCTCCCTAGACCTCCATCATTTTTGCATGTATTCGTTATTTTTCTAGTTTCCTCCCTAGACCTCCATCATTTTTGCATGTATTCGTTATTTTTCTAGTTTCCTCCCTAGACCTCCATCATTTTTGCATGTATTCGTTATTTTTCTAGTTTCCTACCTAGACCTCCATCATTTTTGCATGTATTCGTTATTTTTCTAGTTTCCTACCTAGACCTCCATCATTTTTGCATGTATTCGTTATTTTTCTAGTTTCCTACCTAGACCTCCATCATTTTTGCATGTATTCGTTATTTTTCTAGTTTCCTCCCTAGACCTCCATCATTTTTGCATGTATTCGTTATTTTTCTAGTTTCCTACCTAGACCTCCATCATTTTTGCATGTATTCGTTATTTTTCTAGTTTCCTACCTAGACCTCCATCATTTTTGCATGTATTCGTTATTTTTCTAGTTTCCTCCCTAGACCTCCATCATTTTTGCATGTATTCGTTATTTTTCTAGTTTCCTACCTAGACCTCCATCATTTTTGCATGTATTCGTTATTTTTCTAGTTTCCTCCCTAGACCTCCATCATTTTTGCATGTATTCGTTATTTTTCTAGTTTCCTCCCTAGACCTCCATCATTTTTGCATGTATTCGTTATTTTTCTAGTTTCCTACCTAGACCTCCATCATTTTTGCATGTATTCGTTATTTTTCTAGTTTCCTCCCCAGACCTCCATCATTTTTGCATGTATTCGTTATTTTTCTAGTTTCCTCCCTAGACCTCCATCATTTTTGCATGTATTCGTTATTTTTCTAGTTTCCTCCCTAGACCTCCATCATTGTTGCATGTATTCGTTATTTTTCTAGTTTCCTCCCTAGACCTCCATCATTTTTGCATGTATTCGTTATTTTTCTAGTTTCCTCCCTAGACCTCCATCATTTTTGCATGTATTCGTTATTTTTCTAGTTTCCTCCCTAGACCTCCATCATTTTTGCATGTATTCGTTATTTTTCTAGTTTCCTCCCTAGACCTCCATCATTTTTGCATGTATTCATTATTTTTCTAGTTTCCGCCCTAGACCTCCATCATTTTTGCATGTATTCATTATTTTTCTAGTTTCCGCCCTAGACCTCCATCATTTTTGCATGTATTCGTTATTTTTCTAGTTTCCTCCCTAGACCTCCATCATTTTTGCATGTATTCGTTATTTTTCTAGTTTCCTCCCTAGACCTCCATCATTTTTGCATGTATTCGTTATTTTTCTAGTTTCCTCCCTAGACCTCCATCAAATTAAAAGTAAACTCCAATTAGAATCCCCCTCTAGGTTAATTTGTAAATTTTTCGGTAGAAAAATGTCCCGGCCCAAGGCCGTACAGGCTCACTATCGTTCGCCAGGGAAAAAATCGACACCTAAATAGCACGAAAGGTCTAAATATTGACGACGAAACGGTGCGAAAGATCTTAAAATCAACTAACTAATGGGGCAAACATCTTAACATCTGAAACTAATCGGGCTAAACATGATGGGAGAAAGTGGTTCAGAAAACCGGCCCATCCCCCCTTAATATCGACGTCTACAGCTCCAACTTCCTTATAGCCTGAAACTCGCAAGTGGTCAATTGAAATTAGCTTGGTCAGTTTGTCTTACGTTAGTTGTACGTGTATGTGTGCGTTCCTGCCTGTGTGTGTGCGTTCCTGCCTGTGTGTGTGTGTGTGCCTGTGTGTGTGCCTGTGTGTGTGTGTGTGTGTGCCTGGGTGTGTGTGTGTGTGCCTGTGTGTGTGTGTGTGCCTGTGCCTGTGTGTGTTTGTGCCTGTGTCTTTGTACTTACTCTAGTTGTATTGCGGGAGTGAGCATGCTCGTTATTTCCCGCCTCCTATATGTGTAGGTGTTATATGTATCGTTGGAATGGCTGTGGATGTGTGTGTAGTCTGTATTTTTAGCCAATTGGCGACATCGGAAACGAAGGCTTAGGGTGGATCTGTATGGTACCATTCTCACTATAGACGGTACCGTCTCGCCCGAAGGCTTAGGTAGCCATCAGCTTAGGTGAACCATATGATACCCATCTCGCCTTTGGATCTGTATGGTACCATTCTCACTATAGACGGTACCGTCTCGCCCGAAGGCTTAGGTAGCCATCAGCTTAGGTGAACCATATGATACCCATCTCGCCTTTGGATCTGTATGGTACCATTCTCACTATAGACGGTACCGTCTCGCCCGAAGGCTTAGGTAGCCATCAGCTTAGGTGAACCATATGATACCCATCTCGCCTTTGGATCTGTATGGTACCATTCTCACTATAGACGGTACCGTCTCGCCCGAAGGCTTAGGTAGCCATCAGCTTAGGTGAACCATATGATACCCATCTCGCCTTGTACCATTTTTGCCAACCCCAGATGGGACGTCACAACGTCGTCCACTTATTCCAGGTACCTATTTACAGCTAGGTGAACTGAGGCTAACACATGAAAGGAGACAAGCCCAATTTGTCTCCGCCCGGCCGGGGATTGAACCCCCGACCCCTCGTGTGTGAGACGAGAGCTCTACCTACTAGGCTACGGGCTGTGTGCCTGTGTGTGTGTGTTTGTCTGTTTGTGTGTGCGCATGTGTGTGTTTGCCTGTTTGTGTGTGCGCATGTGCCTGTGTGCGTGTGTGGAAGCTCACGAACTGTTTCAGCCCCACCCGAGACTCAAACCTACAATTATACCTGTCTGGCCACCCACCTCCAACCCAATATATCGCTACACCTCTAGATAATAATTGTAGGACCTTTATGGGGGGATGGGCAGGTTTTCTGGACCACCTTCTCCCTAATCTTTAGCCCCACTAGTTTTGACATTTTAAGACGTTGGTTCCATTAGTTTGGGGATTTTATGACCTTTCATCCCATTTCTTTGTCAATATTAGGACCCTTCGTGCCATTTAGGTGTCGATTTTTTCCTGGCGAGTAATAGCGAGCCTGTAATTTTAGAAGGAACCGGCCATTGGCCGGTGCATTTTCTACCGAAAAATGTACAAATTTATCTTGAAAGGGGGTCTAGTGGGTGTTTTTTTTAAGCTTGATGGAGGTCCAGCGAGTAAACTAAAAAATGAATGAATAACTAAATACATATACCAAAAAATAAGCACTATCCCCTTAACCCCTTCAGACTCATATGACGCAGAGGTTGCCAGATTAGCAATAAGAAATAGAGTTCTCTCACTCTTATAATTACCTCTCCAAAATTAGTTTTCTGCCCACAGCTAACTCAAAGACAAATATCGGCTCAAAATCGCGTCATATGTCGGAGAGGGTTAATAACACTCCCCCAAGACCCCTCCCCCTTCATGATAAATTTGTACATTTTCGATGTGAAATTGTCCCGGCCGGAGGCAGGTTACTACTTTATAACAAGCTAGCTGCTATCGCTCGCCAGGAAAAAATCGACACTTAAATGGCATGAAAGGTCTTAATATTGACAAAGAAATGAGGCGAAAGGTCATCACATCGTCAAACTAGTGGGACAAACGTCTTACAATCTTAAAGCCAATGGGGTTGAACACGAGGGAGAAGGGGAGTGTCCAGCAGGAAACCCTAAGGCGCGGTTTTGCGATCGTTTTGGCTTAAGCCAGACTTAAGCCAAGAGCTAAATTCGTTTTTGCGAGGACAAAACTTAAGCCAAACTCGAGCCGCGCTTAAGCAGGATCGACTTTTCTCAATCCGCCCTGAAAGGCCGCTTGACTTTGGGACCTTGGCTTAAGCGGGAATTGTTTGTAAACAAGATCTGTTTTTCTTTTTTCTTTTTTCATTGTTTTGTATTGGGTAAATATCATAGAGACTAGATCGAGTGTATATTATGAATACATAAGTAATGTAATATATATTATATTATATAATGATATTATATTCTATTATAGTTAGCTTGATATGTACTATTACAGGACACACGGTAGGCTATTGGCAGAATCATCCAGGCCGATCTGGAAAATACTCGTTCTGTGTGTGTAAATAAATCCTTCTAGTTCCCAAATCGTGTTATTGATGCCGGGGTATTGTCATAACACTGGATAGTTGTGTACTATATTGTGAACGTTACCAAGATATACAAACACTATAGTCCGTTCATTCTAGGTTGGGCAGAAATCGTAACCTCTAACCTCTGTAACTCAAAAAGGGCTTAAGCAAATGAGTCGTCAATTTATTCACATAATCCCTAGCCAAGTCTGCCTAGTTGGTAGAAATATTAGGTGGATTACTGTAGTCCTTTTTGAGTTATGAGAGGTTGGGGTTTACGATTTCTGCCCAACCTATACAGTAGCCTATAATGTACGGACTAGGCCTAGGCCTATACCAAACTATTTGATAGGCCTTACACAAATAATATAATTAAATAGCCGACATAGGCTACTATTCAGAGACTAATAAAACAGGAAATAGACATAAATGGACAAAAAGACAAAAGAAGTTGAAATATCAGTAAATAATCAAAAACTTAATCAATAACAAATATGGGGGGGCCGTTAAAAAGGTGATCTCCCCGAACAATTGAGGGAAAAACCTTTACAACGGCACCAGACCAGACCACTAGGTCGTCTTGTTGTTCCGCCATTTTCAGTGTTTGTGTTTATGTCACGTGACTTTGGTCGAAGTCGAGCCAAACCATTTTTGCGCGGCTGCTCTTGCTTAAGCCAAAGGGGGAAGCCAAGCTTAAGCCAAAAAGATCGCAAAAATGCGCCTCTATATACCTGCCCTCCCTCCCGAGTGACGAGGTAAGTTAGTGTGACCTTGAAGAGAGTGAGTATCCCACTATAATAATACTAAACACTACTCTCTCTCCCTCCCCCCCTCACACACACACACACACACCCACACCCACACACCCACACCCACACACACACACCCACACACCCATCTCGCCCTCCATCTGTCCTTGGCCGATCAACACGATAATGCTTGGAAGGGGTTTAGTTTTTGGTCGATGTTTTTCTTTAATATTTTTCTAGTTTCCTCCCCAGACTTCCATCATACTTAATGAAACAACCCCCGGATCCCCTTCAAGATATAGTTGTACATTTTTCGGTAGAAAAATGTCCCGACCGAAGGCCAATTTCTCATAAATTACAGGCTCGCTATCGCTCGCCAGGACAAAAATCAACACCCAAATAACACGAATGACAAAGACAAGGGGCGAAAGCTCTTAAAATCGATAAAACTAACAGGTCGAACGCCTAAGCAAAATGAAAAGTAATGGGGCTAAACATGAGGGAGAAAGGTGCCCATAAAAACGACTCCTCTCCCCTTAAATACCGGTACCGATGTACGAGTATTACATATAATAGCCTAATATTATAATAGCTTAGATTGATATGCAGGATTCGCAACTGCATAATAAATCGTAGGCTTGTCCACCGTTCTTTAAGGGGAGATTTTTAGTTCGTTCCCTAGAATTCCATCAATCTTAAAATTACACCCCCTAGACCCCCTTTCAAGATAAATTTGTACATTTTTCGGTAGAAAAATTTCCCGGCTGAAAGCCGGTTCCTCTTAAATTACAGGCTCGCTATCGCTCGCCAGGATAAAATCGACACCTGAATTGCACGAAAGGTCTTAATATGGGGTGAAAGTTCTTAAAATCGCCAAACTAATGGGGCGAACGTCTTAAAATCTCAAAAGCAATAGGGCTAAACATGAGGGAGAAAGGGGTCAAGAAAAAAATCCCTCAAGTGGAAACCTCCCCTTAACTGTCTTCGTAGCGCAATGGATAAATGCACTGAATTTCGGTGTGAGCATCCTAGGTTCGAATCCCTGGACTGCCACAGATGATCTGATGAAGTACCGTATTGAGGGATAAGCCTTTACAATGGCACCATGTATTTGTTGATTTCCTTAATAGGAGAGATATCGACTTGAGGGATTTTTTTCTGGACCCCTTTCTCCCTCATGTTTAGCCCCATTGCTTTTGAGATTTTAAGACAGTCGCCCCATTAGTTTGGCGATTTTAAGAACTTTCACCCCATTTCCGTCAATTTTAAGACCTTTCGTGCAATTTAGGTGTCGATTTTATTCTGGCGAGCGATAGCGAGCCTGTAATTTAAGAGGAACCGGCTTTCAGCCGGGACATTTTTCTACCGAAAAATGTACAAATTTATCTTGAAAGGGGCTCAAGGGGGTGTAATCTGAAGCTTGATGGATACCTAGAGACCAAACTAAAAACCTCCCCGGAGTTTAGGAGTAAAGTCGGTTGGTGGAGGTAACATAATAATAACCTTGCTAATATATAGTAGAAGGAAAGTCCGATTAGCAAGTATTCGTAATAGGGAAGGTCGTGTGTATTCGTAATAGGGAAGGTCGTGTGTATTCGTAATAGGGAAGGTCGTGTGTATTCGTAATAGGGAAGGTCGTGTGTATTCGTAATAGGGAAGGTCGTGTGTATTCTATGGGAACTTAGGGAGCCCACCTCGCTTTTTTTTATCTCTTTCTCTCCCTCTCTCTTTGGCTTGTGTCCATTCGGCCCCATTCAGCCTACTGTTGCAAGACGTTTACCCCCATCCAGGCGTCAATATTTTCCTGGCGAGCGGTAGCGAGCCAGCATATCTATATTTTTGTTTTGACAGCAAGCTAAATTTGTACATTTTTCGATAGAAAATGTCTCCGGCGAAGCCGGATTTCTCCATACAATGCTGGCTCGCTATCGCTCGCCAGGAAGAAATCGACACCTGGATGGGAATAAACGTCTTAAAACAGTTGGCTGAATGGGGCTGAATGGATACAAGCCAGAGAAAGAGAGAAAAGGGAGAGACAAATAAAAAACAAGCAGTGACCCTTTAACACAGACCTTCAATCAATATCATGTAGAGTACCGGTATACGTGTGTTGTGAAGGTTTGGCAATATATATTGTGTAATTACAGTGAGGAAGACTTAGTATTCATATATATTTTTAGTTTCCTCGCTAGACCTCCATCAAGCTTAGAAAAACACCCCCTAGACCCCCTTTCAAGATAGATTTGTACATTTTTCGGTAGAAAAATGTCCTAAAATTACAGGCTCGCTTTCGCTCGCCAGGAAAAAGTCAACACCTAAATGGCACGAAGGGTCCTAATATTGACAAAGCAATGGGGTGAAAGGTCATAAAATCCCCAAACTAATGGAACCAACGTCTTAAAATGTCAAAACTAGTGGGGCTAAACATGAGGGAGAAGGGGGTCCAGAAAAACGGTCTGTCTCCCCTTAAAGTAAGATATTATGTGCAAGTAGAGGAAGAGTATGCAATATGTCCGACAATTATAAGGAACATACTACACTATAATCTATTCGCTGTAAGTAGGCGAGAAATCATGACCTCTAACCTCTGTAACTCAAAAACGACTAGAGTAATCGAGCTAATATTTCTACCATTTGGGAAGAGTCAGTCAAGGAATAGATGTGGAAATTTACAGCCAATTTGCTCTAGCCGTTTTTGAGTTACAGAGGATAGAAGTCATGATTTCTCGCCTACTTACAGCGAATAGTCTATACTGTAGGCTAGGGTTACAAAGTACGGACCCGCTGTATACGGTAATGTCGCTACGGTATTTAGTACGGTACGGTCATAAGGAACCACCTGTATGTACGGTCGCGCTAATAAGTCATGTCTCCGCTGTCATTACGTTTGGCTCGCTCTGTGCTGTATTAATGTCTGTCAGATGTTAAATAGGGTGTGTAAAGATAGGAACATGTTCGTATATCTCACTCGAAACGAATAAATCATGTTTTAGATATTGCTGGTACCAATTATTGATCAACACATACTTGGTGCCCAGACATCACTTATTAGCGCGATTGTACCTATAGCTGGTTAATAGATAGATAGATAGATAGGTAGGTAGGTAGGTAGGTAGGTGATAGATAGATAGGAGATAGATAGATGAATAGATAGATATATAGATACACAGATATACGGTACGCCACGAAAAAATAAATCAGAAATAATATTTATACCAAGCAATAACAGGAAACGGTATACTACAGAAGCAAGATGCAAAAGAAAGTTGTGATAGGCTAGTGATAGGACAGGTAAAGTTCCACCAACGAGGTATACTTTCTCCTTTTTTATGTTGTCCAGCCTTAATTTCCCTCGGTGCTCTTACCTGTGTTGTGCTGGCTAATACGGTGGTGTCAGGGGGAGCCGTGTAGAGAGGGAAGGTAACAACAGGTGTAGCGCGACAGGTGGATTAACGGCGGGAGCTAAGAGGGGCACACAACCTCCCACCTTCACTGCTCAAGACTAACTGGCTCACCTGGGCCGCTGGGCTGCTGGGCGGCCTCCTGGGCAGGGTTACCACATCAAGTCTGCTAGATAGTAAATGAATGCCGAAAATAACTAGAATAACGACACAATCTCTACAGTATCCCACCAACATGGCTCAAATCTCCAAAATATTACTACAATAATGTATGTAGCTAGATGTAAAGTGTGCCTCTAGATCGAAGTAAAGACCTCTAGATCTAGCAGGAAAGTAGCTAAATTGGCAACACTACTCCTGGGGGCGGGCAACCTCCCTTGTTTCACACGCAGGTTCGGGAGCAGGTCTTTCCCGCCCTCAGACCATTCCGACTAGAAGATCCCGCCCGCTTAGCTAGGTCCTTCCCGCCCGAATGTTGTGGGCGGGAAGAGCCAAGCAATCAATCTTTCCTTGGCTGATTCCGCCCTCCAAGATTAGACCGTCCCGCCCATTTGTATGGTTCACACAACCTCAGCTGATCTTGCCTAAATGTGCGATGCAAAAGCCTGTAACCTTGAAATTCGTGATTGCATTATATATTTTGCATATTATGAGGCAATTTTATTCATATTAAGAAGGTTATTCGAGACAGTCTTAAGCATTTCAACTATCACAGATCCTTCCTAAGCTGTATGAGATCGTCTAATGACAGCCGGAATTAATAAAAACGTGACATAAACCTCAAGCGGTAATGTCACGTTTTCATGATCACTCCATTATTCGCTACTCTATTGGCAAAGTAACTGATTTCTATAAACATGGGAAATATGCTAATCACCATCGGATGAAAATGGACAATTGGCAAATTAATTGGTTGTGATTTTTCCTATTAATGGGCATGTTTTAGTCTGATCGTCATATATACAGTACGGTATATAGGCTACACAAGGTTAGATACAATCACAAATTTCAAGGCTACAGGCTTTTTCATTGCACATTTAGGCAAGCACAGTTTTAGGTATACGCGAACCTTACAAATGGGCGGGACGGTCTAATCTTAGAAGGCGGAATCAGCCAAGGAAGGATTGATGTTTGGCTCTTCCCGCCCACAACATTCGGGCGGGAAGGACCTAACTAAGCGGGCGGGATCTTCTAGTCGGAATGGTCTGAGGGCGGAATAGTCAGTAAGCCCGCAGGTTCTACCTTTGCATTCGTCTACCATCTATAATGATGATTTAGCCAGGTGTTACACAGTCAGATACTTACAGACTACGCCTGTAAACCGATTATATTAAAATGAGTAGGCCTATTATCTTTAAGGGGAGATGGTTCACTTTTTGGGCGATTTTTGCATGTATTCATTATTTTTCTAGTTTTCTCCCTAGACCTCCATCAAACTTAAAAAAACATCCATTAGATCCCCCTTCTAGATTAATTTGTACATTTTTCGGTAGAAAAATGTCCCGGCCGAAGGCCGGTTCTTCCAATATTACAGGCTCACTATCGTTCGTCAGGGAAAAAAATCGACACCTAAATAGCACGAAAGGTCTAAATATTGACGAAGAAATGGGGCGAAAGGTCTTATAATCGACTAACTAATGGGGCACAAATCTTAACTTCTGAAAACTAATGGGGCTAAACATGAGGGAGAAAATGGTCCAGAAAACCGGCCCATCCCCCCTAAAGATGAAATTTGGCATCTGCATGGCTGCCCAGCATCTCTGTGACAGCATATTGACGTCACATACTGACGTCACTATTCAATGGTCAGCGTTTTCTTTTCTTGGTAGGTTTTATTAGAAAATGTACATGTGGAGGTAACCCTTCCAGAAAAGGGAGAACATTTAATCTAGGTGATGTTAATATAATTTACATCTGTAATGCCCTCGAAAATATCCCGCAACCCCAATAATGTACTACCCGAGTTGACGTCAGGTATAGTGTAAAATAGTCGTTGATGGGAAGTCCAATAAACTCATCACGTGAAACACCACGAGACTATCACCTGGTTCTTACAAATCGGACTAAGGTCACTATACTTTTGTACGTCCGTGGTAGTACAGTGGGTTAGCGCGCGGGCCTGGTTGACCTATGATGGTCATGGTCACTAACCAGGGTTCGAACCCCACCCAAGGCATCTCAAAACCTGTGGGTTTTTAGGAGGGTTAAACTCCCTCCCTTCCACTCTTATAAAAGAGTGGAAAGAGGTGTCATCAAGGCTAATGTGGGTGAGAATGCGGTTTAAGGGTGAAAGGTGGGTTTTTGTAAGTGCGTATGGACCAGGAAGTGAAAGAGAGTTAGACGAGGTAGAGGGTTTCTGGGAGGATTTGAGAGATTGTCTACAAGGGTTTGATGAAAATGAAAATGTTATAGTTTTAGGGGACCTAAATGCTAGGGTAGGAAATGAGCCTGTTGAGGGAGTCATCGGTAGTTTTGGTGTGGATGGTGTAAACGAGAGTGGAGAAAGACTGAAAAATGTATGTGAAGAGTGTAGATTGAGTGTAGGTAATACGTTCTTCAAAAAAAGGCGTATACACAAGTACACCTGGCATAGACTTGTGAGGGGAGAGATTGTAGAGAGGGCATTGATGGATTATGTGCTGGTGACAAGGGAAAGATTGTGTAGACTGCTGGATGTGAATGTGATGAGAGGTGAGGCGGAGGGTATGTCAGATCATTACCTGGTGGAGGGAAAGCTAAGAGTTAAGAGTTACAGGAGAATAAGAGACAAGCGTGAAGTAAGAGAGGTAATAAAAGTTAGTGAGTTAGAGAAGAGTGAAAAAGAGAGGGAGTACAAGGAAAGACTAAATGAAAAGTGGATGGAAGTGAGAGAGATGGAAGAGAGAGAAGTAGAGGTTGAATGGCAACAGTTTAAGGAAGGAGTGAAAGCAAGTGCAGAGGTAGTATGCGGCAAAAGGAAAGTAGGAGGCAGAGGTATCAGGAAGGGAAGCGAGTGGTGGAATGATACGGTGAGAAAGGCAGTTGAGGAGAAGAGACAGTGTTTTGAGAGGGTTTTACAGGATGGTAGTGTTGAGGTATGGGAGAGGTACAAGGAGAAAAGGAGAGAGGCAAAACGGAAAATTAGAGAAGCGAAAAAAGATGCAAACGAAAGGTGGGGCCAAAGGCTGAGTGAGAATTTTGAAGAACGAAAGAAGATGTTCTGGAAGGAGGTAAATAAAGTAAGGAAAGGAGGACAAAAGAGGGTAGAGTCAGTGAAAGATGAAAATGGAGAATTACTAGTGGAACCAGTTAAAGTGAGGAAAAGATATGCCGAGTATTTTGAATCTTTGTTAAATACAAGAGATGGAAGAGAAGCAGTGATTGAAGCAGAGGTGGATGGAGATAGGTTACCCAGGCCACCCAGGTGGCAGGGAATGAATGAAAGGATTGAGGAAAATGAGGTGAAAGAAGCAGTGAAACAAATGAGAGCGGGAAAAGCAGAAGGTTTCGATGGTATTGCTGTGGAGTGTATAAAGAAGGGTGGAGATGTGATAATAGATTGGTTGGTGAGACTTTTCAATGTGTGCTTTGTTGTGTCAATGGTACCAATAGACTGGAAGAGTGCATGTATTGTGCCGTTGTACAAGGGGAAGGGAGATCGGCAGGAGTGTTCAAGTTATAGAGGTATTAGTTTATTGTCAGTGGTTGGAAAGCTGTATGGCAGGGTGTTGATAGAGAGGATAATAAAGTGTACGGAAGTTGCAATAGGAGAAGAACAGTGCGGTTTTAGGAGGGGAAGAGGGTGCGTGGATCAGATGTTTGCAGTAAGACAGTTATGCGAGAAGTATTTAGAGAAGCATAAGGAGATATTTTGGACTTTTATGGACTTGGAAAAAGCGTATGATCGTGTGGACCGTGAAGCAATGTGGAAGGTGTTAAGGATTTATGAAATAGGAGGAAATTTGTTAGAAGCAGTTAAGAGTTTTTATGAAGGGAGCAGAGCATGTGTGAGAGTAGGAAATTGTGAGTTGAGTGAATGGTTTGAGGTAAAGGTAGGTTTGCGACAGGGTTGTGTAATGTCACCATGGCTGTTTAATATGTTTATGGATGGTGTGGTGAGGGAGGTGAAAAGGAGAACTATGGGAAGAGGATTGGGTTTAGTAGGAAAGAATGGTAGAGATTGGGAGTTGAATCAGTTGCTGTTCGCTGATGACACAGCATTGGTGGCGGATTCTGATGAGAAACTGCAGCGGGCAGTCAAAGAGTTTGGTGTGGTTTGTGGAAGGAGGAAACTGAAGGTGAACGTCAATAAAAGTAAAGTAATGGTGTGTAATAGGGGAGAGCATAGGGTGAATCTAGATGTGAGGCTGGATGGGGAAATATTGGAACAAGTAGAGTGTTTTAAATATCTAGGAGGAACGATAAGCAGGAGTGGAGGTATGGAAGTGGAGGTAAAACAGAGAGTGTGTGAAGGAAGGAAGGTTTTCGGAGCAATGGGAAGTATGTGGAAGACGAGAAATCTCGGAGTGAAAGTAAAAAGTGCACTGTATCAAGGAATTGTTGTGCCAACAGTGATGTATGGGGCTGAGACATGGGCTCTGAAGAAAAAGGAGAAAAGAGGGCTGGATGTGATGGAGATGAGCTGCTTGAGGAGTATGTGTGGAGTTACTCGTAGAGACAGATTGAGGAATGAAGAGATACGTAGGAGAGTGGGGCAGCAGGAACATTTGTCAGCCAGAGTGGACAGAAGGGTGCTGAGCTGGTATGGTCATGTTGAACGAATGGGAGATGAAAGGCTTACAAAGAGAATATGTGAGTCAGGTACAAGGGGAGATAGAAGGGCAGGAAGACCCCCATTGAGATGGAGAGACTGTGTAAGAAAGGCTTTGGATGATAGAGGAATGACTATAGATCAGGCAGGGGAAGTGGTGGTGGACAGGAGTGAATGGAGAATGCTTGTGAATAGTTGAGTGAACACGTGGTCATTTGGAGTAAGGGGTCGGGCGCAAGTTCGACTAGATAATAGTCCATCAGGCGCCTGGCCCGGGGGGACGATTAATATGAAGGGTGTGCCTGGAAGTGTGGTGGGAGGGCTTGTGGCTTTGGCTCCGCTGCATGTCTGCCTGCCGAGATCGGAACCTCTCCGGGTGGTCAGGGGCTGGGGGAGTGCTGGAGCGACCTTGGTAACCCTGGTCTCTGGGTCTTCTCCTGGGTGACCTGGATGTGTGTGAGTTTGTGCTTTTTATCTGTGTTTATTTATTTTTTTTTTATTTTTTTTTTATTTTTTTATGTTGTTTTTGTGTTTTCCCTGTTCTTGCTCTGTCTTGAGTCGGCTACCCCCAAAATGGGGATTGGGCCAGAGCATATAGATAGATAGATAGAAACTCCCTTCAGAGGTTCGAGCCCCGCGCCAGGCCCCAAGAAAGGTTGACCCTAAGTGGGCCTGGGGAGTTGTCAGGACAGAAAAATTCCCTTCACACCCAGCATTTCAACATCTAATCGATCAATATAATTAAGGGGGGTGACCTGCTATTTTTCTCTCCTTTTCTCTCTTTCTCTGGCTTGTAACCATTCGGCCACATTCAACCCACTGTTTTAAGACGTTTACCCCCATCCAGGTGTCAATATTTTCCTGGTGAGCGGTAGCGAGCCAGCATGTACAGTATACAGGTATATATATTTTTTGACAGCAAGCTAAATTTGTACATTTTTCGATAGAAAAATTTCTCTGGCGAAGCCGGATTTCTCCATACAATGCTGGCTCGCTATCGCTCGCCAGGAAGAAATTGACAACTGGATTGGGATAAACGTCTTAAAACAGTTGGCTGAATGGGGTCAAATGGATACAAGCCAGAGAAAGAGAGAAAAGTAGAGAAAGATAAAAAAAAAAAAAGCCGGTGACCCCCTTAACCTCTGAAGTGCGCATGGGGGGTATGAGACACCACACTCCTGTGCCGACGTATTTCAGCTGTTCCCATCACTAACATCGTTATTTTACCATAAATAGTATTAATACTTATCCATATGTGCCTATTATAGGTTGATTATAAAGGTATTAACCTGTTACAACAATACAACAAGTGGAAACAGCGTTTGGATGGTCAAAATCGGCGATACAGGCCGGGAGTTACACAATGTATGGCTGAGGCACCTCCCAGCCCACCACTTTCCTCCACCTCTGGAGAGAGACTGTCGATCGATACTCTCTCTCTCTCTCTCTCTTGCACTCGCTTGCTAACAGTGATAACAATGCCCTGCTTGCAACTTGTTAATGTTAGCATGAAAATATACCACAGAATAAGGGAATAACAGGGAAAATAGGTGATAACTGAAGGAGGGGAGGACAGTGGGGAAGGAGGGGAGGTGGAGGAGTGATATTTGGCATGGCCCAGGGGCAATAAAAATAAAAACAAAATATATATATATATATATTTTTTTTTGGGGGGGGGGGGGTTTAAATGGATTTTTATTCCCTGACTCTTAAGAGTCTTCCCGCAGTCCGCCGGGGGAACTCTTAAGAGTCTTCCTGCAGTTCCCGGGTTAACGTATCTTTTTTTTTTTTTTTGCTGGTTAATTAAAAACCATTCACACGTTTCACGATTTTCATGTAGCTTGCTATCATAATATACATTCTTAAAACATGAGATGGTTCAGCCATATGGAACGTATGGGAAGCGAGAGAATGACTAAGAGGGTGTACGAGAGCGAGGTGAAAGGACAGAGAGGGAGAGGTAGACCGAATTAAGGAGAGGTGGAAGGATGGAGTGAGGAAGTATATGAATGAAGGCGGTGCTGGTTGGGAGGAGGGGCGTCGACTGACTGGGGACAGAAGTGCTTGGGGGCGGTTCGTTCCTGGCCACCCCTTCGGAGATCATGGCGTCAGGCAATAAATAGATAGATAGAAAAGTATTATCAGGAAACGTAAATTACCTATATATAAACCCTATTACTATGTTAAAGTTTGGTAACTGTATTTTGCCTGATTATGAGGTTTCGGCTTTTATGGCTTTGTAAATACAGAAAACCCAAGCCAAATATACAAATTACGTCACTGTCTTTTTATACTCTACAAACTCGCAAACTCCGAGCCAGCTTTGGCCAAACCTTGGCTCGGGTTTTCGAAATCTTGGGTATTATGCCTTACAAATACCTTAAAACCCGAGGCAAGTTTTGCTAAAATGCGCTGTTATCGCCGTTTTACGCATTTAACCCCTCATTTTCCCTGTACTTCAAAGCCCTCCCAACTATCGGGCGGCGTGTCTTTAGATCGTTGTATAATGGGGAAAACGGGTTTTCAGAGGCTTGTAACTATTTCTAAACACTATATATTGATCAAAACTAACAGAGAAAAATTAAAATATCAATGGGAAAATGAGTTAAATTTTCCGAGTAACGGGACTAACATAAGTAATATATAGTAGCCTACCGTACTTGACCAACTATAGCTCTAAACAAATAACTAAAATCCATTAAAATCCTTTGAGATTTTCCGTATCATTATAATAAACAAAATTGTCAAAATAAACTAATCAATATCAATCCAATACCGTACACATGGTTATGCCTAGGAGGCTCGGCCTATAGATCTAACGTCAGGAACAAACATTATGAAATTGGCCTCACTGCCCCGAAACTATCTCGTGAAACAAATATATAACTACAAAGCATAGCCTATAACAAGGAAAACACGAAAAACACATTTGGCGATTAGGCCTATTTCACCAAGGCTTCCGTTTTCTCTCACGAGCAAAGACATGATTGTTCCGCTTCTAAACAACAAAAACAACAATGTTCCCTACAATCGTATAGCCTACTTTGTAAACATTGATAAAAACATCGCCATAACTCCTACACCAGCTTAAGAAAGCAGGGTGTCAAACGACGCTGTTTTTTTTGAGTGATACCGCAAATGAATTTTTTGTATAATGATAACAGAAACTCCCCTAGCCTAACTTTTTTTTTTTTTTTTTTTTTGGTTTGTATTAATGTTACAGAAAACAACTTCACAAGAATTTGGAGTGCCTAATTGCCAAAGTGATTGGGGTGGGGGGGGGGGGGCCCCCCCCCCAGATTTTGTTTCGGACTTGTCACTTTTGGAATTAAGGGTGTCCACACTCCACAGAGTGACAGGGTGTCCACAGAGTGACAGAGTGACAGAACTTTCTAAGTTCTATATATTATATTATACACCAGTGACCATAGAATAAGTTTTTTAATAACTAGAAAAAAGGTCATCTTATAAATAATTACCTTAATTGAGTTGAGCATTGAGGAGTCGAGGACCTTCGCCGTTCCGGGTTAAGACTTAAGAGGTGGCTCAGGTGGGGGCTCTGAGAGTCTCAAGTCCAACTTGCAAGAGTCTGAGCTTACCAGATTCCCAGATTCCAGAATTTCAGAAATAATGAGAAAATCTCAGTAACACTAAAAGTGACTAAAACACTGACATTCAGACATTACAAATTTTACAATTTACACAGTCCATTAGGGCCTTACTAGGGCCAACTAGGCAGCTAGGCTTACTACCTTAGGGCTATCAAATTAACAATTAAAGTTTAAACAATGGGGTCGACTTCTGGAATCTCAATCTGGTTCTGGTGATCTGGTCATCGTGCCTGCCCTGATTATCCTGATAATCCTGATAAATTTAACACTATATTTTCAGGTCAGCATACACACGAATATCACTTATCAGCCGCCTTAGGGCTATCAAATTAACAATTAAACAATCAATTTTCAAACAATGGGGTCGACTTCTGGAATCTCAATCTGGTCATGACATCGTGCCCGCCCTGATAAATTTAACACTATATTTTCAGGTCAGCATACACACGAATATCACTTATCACTAGTCAGGCAATAGTCTCCAATATCTAGGTGATTTCGGCCTTATATAATATGTAAACACTACTAAAGTCTAAGACAGTTTAAAGGACACACAAATGCTATTACAACTACTGTCTACACGAACGTTAAGCAATATGGCAGAACTGGGGAAGAACCCAATATTATTGGAACTGGAATAAACTGATACTGATAACAAGTTATTAGTATCATTTCACGCAAACCTCCTCCCAGTCTCTGATAGCCTTCAGTTTTAAGGCTATAAATCCTTAGATTATAGAGCACAGTAACGTGTGTATACATGAATGATGTCCATAGGCCTTACAGATTCCGTGTGTGATATAATTATTGATACACAACCCTTATCAACACTTATATAACGGTATGCGTGTTGCGTGTTTTTTTTGCGTGCTGTCCTAAGTAGGGTCCATTTACTGTTTGTTTACATTCGTCAACATTATTTTTGGGACAATAATATGAGGCGAATTTCATTTAATATGTCAATATTTACCATTTTAAAATAATTATATATTAATAGAAGCTATTTAGAAAAAATTTACATGCATTCTTACAATCTATTGTATAGTATATGGCACTATACATTATTTTTACAAGAGAGCAAGTTTAGGTGTAGAATATTATCCTTCATCAGTCAGCCATATTGGTTTATACAAGGCGCCAATTTTAAAAAACCATATATAAAGGTGTAGGGGGCAAAGATTTACCCAACAACTGTTCGAAGCTTGACGTAAACTATTAGAAATTGACAAATATATCGGAATGAATAGGAAACTATCCCCTTGTGTAAAAAATGAACACTGAATGAGGAAATTGACCACTTGCGAGATTCGTTCTATAAAGAACGAACCCAGATCCAAAAATAAATTGTAGGCCTACAATGATAACCCAGGAACTACTACAAGGCTGATTATGACCGAATCATCTCAAAGTGTTCCTTAATATCACAGTCACACTCTCCAGCACATGCACACCACAATGCTCTCGTACTTCTTGATTTGTCTGTCAATCTCCCCAGGTAACTCCACACGTACGGTATTGCCTTAAAATACTTAAATGAGCTAACAGTCTCCATAATCCGACCATTCAACCTAACCTCACATTCTGTGACCCCACTACAAGTTGTTTGCTGACGACCTCAAACTCTACATCCAGCATCCAAGTAAGTCACCACAATCAAGCTCTCAAGATCTCCAACAAAATATCAACATTTTAGCATCTACATCAGACCCGTGCTTGACTTTGCTTCTCCTGTTTGGAATACTGGTTTTCAAGCCTTCAAGGCGATCTTAATCTTCTAGACTTCTAGAGTCTGTTCAACGTCGGTGGACGAAACAAGTAACCAACCCACTCAAGTCTCACTTATCATGACCGTCTCTCTACCTTAAACCTGTTTTCAATTAAAGGCAGATTGTTGAGGACCGACCTTATTCAGTGTTACAAAATATTCCATAATCTCTCGCCCATTAAACACCATGATCTGTTCACTATGTCACCCCACCAAGGAGTAAGAGGTCATAAATACAAGATCTTTGTTCCCCACACAGAAACCAAAGTAAGAAAAAGGTTTTTCTCCTGTCGTTGTTGTTGTTGTTGCCCAAGCTGCCTGGCCGAACAGCCCCAAGGCCCCGAGCAAGGCCAAGGCCATAACCGAGCGCCCCCACAGATCCCTCCCTGCCGACCACAATAAAGCCTGGGTGACCGAAGCCACTCCATGGCGGGGAGCTGAGGAGGGTGCGGAAATCAAAGCCCCACCCAGGGCCCTGTGCCCCTCAGCAATTATGAAGAGAAAGTCGAGGGGCAAAGGGAATATGTGACGCTTTGGCTTACAATCTTGGTAGATTAGGAGGTCAATCCACGGAAGAGACGCCGTCACTTGAGATCTAGAAAATATATAAGTAAAAGGAACAGTCGGAGTAAGCTATGGGTATGGCAGAGATCGCTCAATTCTCACTCTGATAGACCAGCCCATCACCACTCCTGTCGTATAATCCATCAGTGGAACTCCCTATCAGCTGAAATAGTTGATTCCCCCTCCCTTGCTCAATTCAAATCTAAATTGACCCAACACCTCCACAACTCACTCTTCAACCCATAAAATCCCCTTTCCCATTTTTAAGCAACATCTTAACCCCTGATACCCCATCATATTATTGGTCCGACACACACTACCAGTCACCCCATTTCAGTACATCAAATGTTGCATCTGAAAACTAACACACCTGCCCTACGAGGAGAGATGTCAGCGACTGGGACTGCAGACACTCAGTGACCGGAGAAAAAGAGGTGATATGATCGAAACCTACAAGCTAATGCATGGCTTCGACGACATCCCTTACACCAGATTCTTTTGCCTCAACACAAACAATCTGAGAGGACATTCACTGAAACTAGGGAAACCGGACCACTGGAGAACAAAACTAAAAGGGAACTGGTTTGCGATCCGGGTGATCGATGACTGGAACTCACTCCCAGACGGGATAGTAACTGCGCCCACGATAGCCACATTCAAATCACGGTACGACAGACACACGGGTATAGAGAACATTTAGGTTGACACGTCTTAAGAGGTGGGGACCACACAAGAAACCAATTCTTATTTCCCCACTACCAATTCATAGGTAAGCACTGACGTGTCATGCTATCTCCTGGGCTGCCTAATCCTTGGCCTGTCATGCGCTACCGATTGGCGGCCCTACCAGGTGAGCAACCCTGTTTTAAAGGCCAAAACATTACTGTTTAGGATTCAAACCTACTCACTCAGGTATGTTTGTGAAAGTTGGGCACCATATTTACTCAACCATGAGCGGATACAAGGGAACCAACCTTAGTTCATATTTGGAGAACCAGGTTATAGTGTTGCGGAGGTTTATGCCTTCATACACATGGCGAGTTTACTCGACATCAACAATGACTATTTTACACATTCCCCCCTGCCCCTGGCCCTGCCAACTTGGCTAAGTGATACAATTTTAATCGTCCTGGTACTAATATGGAACCTCTCTGATGACAAATCTAATGCTACTGTCGCTCATGGTCGAGTGAATACGGTGCCCAACTCTCACAAACATACCTGAGTGAGTGGGTTCGAATCCTGGTCAGGATACCTCTCTCCCAAGTTACCAACCTCAGCCTGTCAAACATTACATAACCTTACTCTTCCGCACATTAATTGCAATATATGTTATGGTAAGTATTATACCTTCGAAGACCGAGGTATATAAGTCCAAAAATTGTGTGACACATAGAATGAATGGGAATGGCATCTCTCGCACAGATACTCATAGATGATGTTTATACTTCGATGCCAATAAAAATAACAATAATAATAATAATATTAATAATAATAATATAGATTTAATGTTTGGTCTTGTCACTTTTTGAATAGGTAGTAGTCATTCATGACTGTCTAACTTATGGAATAGTTATACAATACACTAATTCCGAAGGGAAATTGATTGAAATCTAGAAGAGAGAATTCATGCTGTTTGTGATTTTGAAATGGCCAAGATTATTCCAGGAAGAACGCTGGAGAGGAAGTTTTTTCATGGCAACGAATATCCAGGCTCCAGCATCATTAAGGTGGAGAATCGGTAAGAAATAAGCCTACAGTTAAAGTATCCTTCTCCTACCTGCATATATTATCCACCCATCCACAATGAAAATTAAAAGAACATTAGGCTTCCTTAACTATTGGAACTTGTTCGACTATTTTGATTTAGGGAATGTTTGACCTTATAGTTTCTGCATGAGAGGCTGCAATTTTGAAATATATAAACTCCCTAGTAGGCTACTTACCAAATTTAATTGACTATTATAAATGCATAATTAAAATTGCTGTACTAATTCGTATCTCCAAATCATTTTCATTTGGGAAGCTTTCCAGTCAAACAGTAGGCTGGATAGGCTTTCCCTAATGATAGGTCTTGTATTAAATTAGGCCTACTATCTTAATACACTTTAATTGTATGTATATTATCAATGATTATGCCGTATTATACACCATTGTACATAATTTTTGGGTATTCTTTTATGGCCCTATCATATTATTTTTGGAAATCTCCGATATATACTTTAGTCTAAAGCCTACATATAATTGAAAGCTACCGCCTGACTGCAATATTCATTAGTACAACAATTAAGACTTTAAAAAGTAATATATTTGACCATGGATTGCTCACTACAGTAGTCACTAGTTAAACAAAAATCTGTACCATTGCCTTGCTATGCATGTTATTATTAAACGAAATATAAATTTGTAACTTGACACATCTAGCCTATGTTGTTGAACAGATAATAATATATTATAGACGCCATCTTGGATGCTCAGGTTCCAATAATCTCTAATTCTTATCAGTCCAAACATGCGATATGTGTAAGGAAGGAACGGAAGACCTAAAACATTTTCTACTACACTGTTCATTTTATAAAGCATGCAGAATAAAAGATCCAGGGTTCCAACAGCCTTATATTGAAAATGAAAACCAAGTCATCGGACATCTTTTATTTAACAAAGAAATAAGCGATAGAGTGAAACAGACAATCTATCAAATGTGGAGAGTACGAGAGAACAAATTGAAAGAACTGAAATAAGAAGACTGAAGGAAGACGAGAGAAGAAACAAGACTGAAGAGAGAAGAAAGAAGATTTCAGAAAAAGGGATGAAAAATGAGATATATTTATTTTTAGACAATTGAGCACGTCACAAAAAGTCACAAAAAGAAAAATAACAAAAACTCTTAGGGAAGTGCCGACGTTAAGGCTAAACTTCCCGAATTCCAACTGAACTGAACTGAACTGAACAGAATCTTATCTCCTGAAATCCTGCTGGTCTAGTATTGTAGAACATAATCCTATATTTTACACTTATTAAGGTAAGTAGAGCTATTATTGTTATCTTACTGAACGCATTAACCCTCCGACCCCGGCTAGGGAATATCGTAACTGTACTCTGTGTCCGGGGGTTTTCAGGAATTTTGGTACAAGTTGACTCACATGTTACTCCTGAAATACATTACACAAAGTTATAAAAAAAACAGAAAAATGTAGCACAAACCTTCATGTGTAGAATGCCGTTGAGTAGAGGTCTCTAGCCCAAGTGATTGCATAATGGTGAGCGCGGGAAGTGGAGTGATTTTTATGCGTGAAAATCATCCCGCGTTCGGATGCGTCGCCTTGGCCCAGGCCGCGGCTCGTCGCGCCAAACTTTTTACCTCCCGGAGGCGATTTTATGTATTGATAGTGATGTTATTATAGTTATTTGGAGTCCAATTATATAAAATATGTGTATTAGGCTATCATTTTCACTAATATTTCACATTTTCACTCGATACCGTAGTTTTTATGAGTAATTGAGGTAGGTTATTGTTATATTAGGCACTGATTATTCGTTATCACAGGTGTTTATTATACTTTGGCCATCAAATCTTAGGTCTTGTGTCACTTTCACTTTGACAAATATGCTTTAGAGAGTGTCACTGTCACTGATAATGCTCATTTTCACTTGATACGGTACATTTTATTAGTAATTGAGGTAGGTTATTGTTATATTAGGCACTGATTATTCGTTATCACAGGTGTTTATTATACTTTGGCCATCTAATATTAGTTCGTGTGTCACTTTCACTTTGGTAAATATGCTTGAGAGAGTGTCACTTTCACTGATAATGCTCATTTTCACTTGATACGGTACATTTTATTAGTAATTGAGGTAGGTTATTGTTATATTAGGCACTGATTATTCGTTATCACAGGTGTTTATTATACTTTGGCCATCTAATATTATGTCATGTGTCACTTTCACTTAGTTATATGCTTTGTAAACGTTTTATATACAATTTATTGTGTCTTTTTTCACTTATTTATATATGTTTTCATAATACATGACTTTTTTTATCACAATACACCTGTACATTGTTTTATTTCCACTTGTTGCCTATATACATACATATTGTCAGTCTTTGGTACTTTCACTATGATTATTAGTTAGTACTCCTGCTTGCTGTGGTATTCAGCAAAGCACGGTATAGGACATAGTGACAGTCGGCACTCCACACACTGCATGGTGGTCTTTTTCTGCTTCCTCGGCCTCACCTGGCTGTTCCAGCAGACATGGCACCGCCTTCTGCTAATGGTGACTCCATCTCGTTCCAGAGGCAGGTAACCGAGCTTGTGCACACTTACAAACTGTGCAGCCTGCATGCGGTCCTGAACGGGGCGCCCAGGTTGTGCCACTGCCCTCTGTGGCATAGCATACCTGTCCAGGAGCTCCACCAACACCTGTTTTTGGAACCTCCGCAGGCTACTGAACTTCCTGGGTGTGCGCGGATTCCGAAGCCTGTAGATATTATAGGCATTCAGCATTGACATGTCCACCATGTGCAGAAAGAACTTTTTGTACCATCTGCACGAGGTACGCAGACAGTCGATGAAGCCTATCTGCATGTCGGACTTGTCCACCAGCCTCATATTTATGTTGTAGTCCAGGACAGCATCGGGCTTGGTCACCCTGACTTTGGTGCGGCGATCCACCTTGCCAGTCTCAACCATTTCCCCCTTGTGGACGGTGCTCAGGATGTTGACCTTCCGCTGGTCGTGCCAGTGGATAGCCAGAATGGGTCCCGACTTCTTCTTGAAGACATCGCCTTTCTTTGTTTTAGGAGGGAAACTTGGCATGCCCTTCCTTTTTGCTCTAACTGTGCCTACAGTCCCCGTCTGGCGCTCATGGAGGTACTTTGAGAGAGTGGGGGACGTGTAGTAGTTGTCCGTGTAGAGGACGTGATTCTTTTCGAAGTACCGGTTCATCATGGCTTGAACCACTGCTCCGCCAAAGCCAATGAGGGGGTCTATTGCCACGTCCCCTTCCTTCCCGCTGTAGACCAGGAAGTCCAGGACATAGCCAGTTTGGCAATCGCACAGCACAAAGAACTTTATACCAAAGCGATGTCTCTTTGAGGGGATGTACTGCCTGAAGCTCAGCTTTCCCCGGAACAGCACAAGAGACTCGTCAATACAGACGTTGCAGAAGGGCATGAAGTAGGACGTGAAACGTTCTCTCATCATCTCGTACAACGTCCTAATTTTCCACAGTTTGTCAGGGAGATGCATGTCGGTGTTGGTGACAAGATGGAGCGCTCCGAGGATGTCGAGGTACCGGTCCCGAGAGATGTATTTCCCGAAGGCAGGGGTGGATATTAGATCTTTGGTGATCCAATAGTCAGCCAACCTGTGCTTCTTCACATGAGGCATTAGCATGGTGATTGCCAGGAACACCATGAACTCGGGATGAGTCACTGGGGTCCACCGCTTCATGTGGCCCTTGGTCACCTTGCCAAAAAAGTTAACCTGGATTTGGTAATGCTTATTTGTCTCTTTTATGACAAAGTCAGTAACCTCCTTATCAAAAAAAGCCTCAAAAAGCTCATGTGGTCGAGCATTGGGGCCTGCAGGAAAACTTGGGGTAACTCCTGGAGCATCCTGTACCTCATCAAAAGGGGTTACATCAGGGTCAATGACTTGATCAGCAGCCACATCCTGCCAGTTGAAAACATAAAATCCGTCCTTCTGGCGACGCTGACGAGGAGCTACAGCGGGGGCAGCACGCCCACGAACTTTGGCGGCGCGAACCCTAGGGCGGCCAGGAGCGCGACGGCGCCCAGGCCCAGCCCGGCGGCCAGCCAGGCGGCCAGGGCGGCCAGGAGCACGACGGCCCTGGGCAAAGCGTCTGGGTTGAGGGTCGTCGATGTCCATAAATTCGTCATCGTCGTTGTCGTCAGAGCCGTCATCTTGCCCTGACGGTGGACCCAGGTAATCATGGCCAGAGTCGTCTGTGAGGTGCCCTTCATCTTCAGAGCCCCCCTCATATTCTTGCGGGGAACGAATGATGCGTGGGCGGCGTGTAGGTCGGCGAGGTGGGGAAGGAATGGGAGATGAGGCTCTGTCATCTTCATACAGAGGTTCGGGGCTCCTTGGCCTACGACGAGTCTTAGACAGCACTGGTTCAGTGTCTGTAGGTGCAGGTATGGATGCGAGGTCAAACACATCATCAGGAACCTCTGTTGTAGGCTGGAGAGGTGGGGTGGACCCTGGGGAAACTTGCGGGGGCGTATGGCTGGGAGCGGCAGGGGTGGAAGCCGCAGGGGTGGAAGCCGCGGGAGCCTCGAACAAAGAGCGCCTACTTGTAGCTCCTTTTTTGACATATTTTCTCCCTTTTCCCTTTTCTTTAGTAGTATGTCTCCTCTCGGGGGAAATAGGGGGTAAATAGGCCGAAAGTGGGGGTTCCTCAACCCTAGGCAGTGCTGGTGGTGGTGGGGAAGAATGGCGGGAGCCTGGGGCAACTTGGGTGGCGTGGGTAGATAAGGAAGACAATGGCGGGTCAACCTCGGCCTCACGCGCAGCCTCACTGGCACCCTCACGCACTGCTCCCTCACCAACTTTTAGGGCCTCTTTCCTGGCTGCCGCGGCCGCCTTTTTGAGCACTTGTTTCTTATAGAAACGTATCTTGAATGGGGATTTAGCTGGCGAAGGGCTAGGTGTCGTGTCACTCAACCTAAACTTGGTAGTCGACCTAGTGCTGTCCCATTCGCTCACTCTCACTAGACTCTCATCACCTTGCACAACTATGTCACGTTCAGTACTATCATCACTTTCATCGTCATGCTCAAATCCAATAAAAAGCGCGTCTCTTTCACGGATTTCTTCTATATCGTCAAAATCCTCACTATAGTGAGACTCGTAAGACTCGGAGCTATCACTGCCCAAGTCATCACCAATTTTTTGGCCTTCACCACGTTCATAACTCCTCAAAGCTATTTCAATACCTCCGGGAGTCAACGCATCTTGTGCGTGCATTCGCGTTAGGGCGCGACGAACATGGGCAGGCGTCGAAGGGAGTGTGGAATCGGACACAAGGGAATCACTTTTTGGGCTAGTATCCATGTTGGCGGCAGGGTAGAGACTGGCGTACATGCTGTCTGGTAGCGCCGCCTGGTGACCACGGAGCAAAATTTGTACGCGCGCCATTCGAAAAGCACTCACGCAAGCAATGGTACAGTGTTGTACCACCCGGGTTCCTCGGGCCAAAAAAAAATGGTACACACGTGTACCACCCGGGGTCGAAGGGTTAATAGTTATAACAATAATAACCTAATACATATTAGAACTAGTAAAGTGAAAGAATAAAATGAGAAACGAAGAAATATTATGTGAGCAATAAAAGGAGAGGGGGGGGGGGTGGCGAAGTTAATAACAAATGTTTTCATATATATAAGAACTAACCTTTACATATTAGAAACAGAGTAGCCAGAGTAACCACTCTGAATCATCTGATCACCCCATAAAACCCTCCGATTTTTTTCAATTCTCACCACTGCCCCAAACACAGTCACACGACTCCTGTCGGAGACCCTGCTCACCCAGTTACATAAACCCAGCCTGGGTGTGCACGACTCTTCCACTCCTCTACTCTGTTTCTAATTATGTAAAGGTTAGTTCTTATATATATGAAAACATTTGTTATTAACTTCGCCCCCCCCCCCCCCCCTCCTTTTATTGCTCACATAATATTTCTACGTCTCTCATTTTATTCTTTCACTTTACTAGTTCTAATATGTATTAGGCTATTATTTTTACAACTATTAATTTTAAGTTTTATTCTAGATTTGTTAAATTTAGTTATTAATAAGAATATTTACATTAGAAAATTACTCTGCCATTCATATAGGCTTTTATTTCATTTCAGTTCAGGTCTGAAGATGGTTTATGCTTAAACCGAAACGTTACCAAAATAAAGATGTTTGTACCAGCGCTGGTGTTGATTTTTATCATCCGACTCCGATTCCCGCAACAAGAGAGTATTGCTTCTATATATATATATATATATATATATATATATATATATATATATATATATACTGTATATACCTGTATATATATATATATATATATATATATATATATATATATATATATATATATATATACTGTATATATATACATATATATATATATATATATACTATATATAAATATATATATATATATATATATATATATATATATATATACAGTATATATACACAGTATTTTTTTTTTTTTTTTTTTCTATATTCCAACTTACTTCCTCTCGGGCATAGGCTGAGAGCCTTAACATTCACCGCTTTACAATGAACAGTGAAGCCCGTGAGGTCTTGTTCCAGTCTAGGGAGTGAGACATGTGAAGCACGTAGAGTACAACGAGCACCTGCCATCTTGCCTTCACATGAGGCACGGTGCTCACTCATGGCCCGAAACGACCCCATCTCTGAAGCCACCTCGTTCCCTTGCTTCACTGTCTCACTCCCTACACTCAGACTCTCACACTTACACACACACAACGCCACCTGTTGAGCAGATAACTCACCAGGCATTGCACCCCTATAGCATATTTTGAATATGGGAATATTCATACAGTGCTATTTAATCAGGGAACAATGAGGGTATTTTATTGACGTTTCGGTGGGCTTGTGGTAATGCACTGATACTAGGTACAGCACAAATTCCATCCCAATAATATCTTCCCATTGATACATCGGGATTTGAACCCGGGACCTTTGGATTACCAGGCCAGTGGCAAGACCACTCCACCACACCTCCCCTTATATATATATATATATCTATATATATATATATATATACTGTATATATATATTTTTTTCTATGTGAATGAGGGAGACAAAAGGCAGAACTGACTGCAGCGAGTGCCTCCCCCAGAGTTCAAAGAGTGAAAGAGCCAAAATCAAGGGACGTTCGAGCTAAAATGCCTGGACACACAGAGTTTGAAGCAATTTAAGTCATAGGAAGAGTGAAAGACTGATTCTGGGAGAGAGTTCCAGAGCTCAGCAGTTGAATAGAAGAAAGTCTGCAAATAACGTTTCACTCTTGGGTTGGAGAGTTGCACTGAGTAGGGGTGGGATTCTGTTGCAAGGCGGATACTACGTACCCTACGTAGAGGAGGTGGTATACACTTGGAAAGCTCCGAGGAACACTGATTATTGTAGTAGCGATAGAATAGCGAGAGAAATGCAACATTGCGGCGAAGAGAGAGAGAGATTGCCAAGAGTTGGTGAGTGGACGGGAGTTAATGATACGAAAGGCTTTCCTTTCTACTTTGTCAAGGAGTGCGGTGTGAAAGGATCCTCCCCACACATGTGAACAATACTCGATACATGGACGCACTGTGCCCCTGTACAGAGCAAGAAGCTGTGCAGGGGTAAAGAACCCCTTGTGGCGGTTGACCACACCAAGCTTCTGGGAGGCTGCCTTAGCAAGACTGGTAACATGGTCCCTCCAAGTGAGAGCAGAAGAAATTAGGAAATTAGAAAAAGAGACACCAAGAACATTGAGAGAGGATGAAGGGTTGATTTTTGTATTGTTGAAGAATAAGGGATAGTCCTCTGGAGGTTCCTGACGGGTAGTAAGATGGATAAATTGAGTCTGGGAAGCATTAAATGCAACAAGGTTTTCTCTACCCCAATTGGAAATAGTAGCTAAATCAGAAGATAAGTATTTTATGGCTTTATTACGTTTGCTTTTGAGGGACTGCTGGCTGGGGCATTCTGGAAAACTAATTGAGTGGTGTAAGATAGAGTCGTCTGCATATGAATGGATGGGACTGGATGTATAGTTGAGAAGATCATTTATGAAAATTGGAATGAGAATAGAAGATAGGACAGAACCCTGAGGAACACCGGAGTTGATAGGCTGAGGAAATGAGCGATGGCCGTTCACAACCGCAGCTATGGTATGGCCGAAAAGAATATTAGAGACAAATGCACAGATGGAGGGACAGAAACCGAAGGAGGGCAGTTTGGAAATTACAGATTTGTGCCAAACTCTATTGAAGGCCTTCGATATGTCTAGTGCAACAGAAAAAGTCTTACTGAAGTCCCGAAAGTTGGATGACCAAGAGTTAGTAAGATATGAAAGAAGGTCACAAGTAGAGCGACCCTTAAGGCACTCTGAGAGCAGATTATGAGAAGAGAAATGCTTAAAAAATTTGGAAGCAAGAATAGTTTCAATTTTTTTTAGAGATACAAGAGATGAGAGCAATTGGACGATAGCTGGAGGGTTGAGAGCGGTCACCCTTCTTTGGGACAGGTTGAATGAGAGCAAACTTCCAGCAAGAAGGGAAAATGTTAGAGAAGAAACAGAGACGAAAGAGTTTGCCTAGGCAGGGGGTCAGCACGGAAGCAAAGTTCTTGAGTACAACAGGAGGAACACCGTCCGGACCGTACGCCTTCTTAGTATTAAGCCCAGGGAGGGTAGAAAGTACATCTTTAGAAGATATTAGGATATTAGGCATAACTAGGAAAGAAGGGGATGGAGAGGGAGGAATAGCACCGAAATCATCCAAGATAGAGTTTCTAGCAAAATTTTAAGCGACGAGTTCAGCTTTGTCAGAGGAAGAAGTGATGGTTGTGCCATCAGAGTTGAAAAGGGGAAGGAAAGACTAGGAAGAAAAGTTGTTGGAGAGGTTTTTGGCTAGATGCCAGAAAGCTTGGGAAGAGCTAGAGTTGGATAGTTCAGTGCATTAATTATTGATGAAATGAGTGCTTGGCAAGGCTTGATTCCTGGTAGAAACATAGGAAGAATGAGATTCTTGAGTCTTAAGGCGTTGGTACCGTTTGTATATATATATATATATATATATATATATATATATATATATATATATATATACACAACAACGAGGAAGCATTCAAACGGTACCGATGCTTTAAAACTCAAGAATCTCATTCTTCCTATGTTTCTGCCCAGAATCAAGCCAAATCTGTTCTTCGACTTGCCAAGCACTCTTTAACACTTAACCCTCTCCGACATATGACGCGATTTTGAGCCTATTGGGGATACTTTAAAGCCTTTGTTACCATCAGGGGTATTTAGAAACCTTTAGTTTAGTAACTTCAACCTCTGCAGTTGTCTTTGAGTTAGCTGTGGGCAGAAAACTAATTTTGGAGTGGTAATTATAAAAGTGAGAGAACTCTATTTCTTATTGCTAATCTGGCAACCTCTGCATCATAAATGCGTGAAAGGGTTAAAGAGAGGGGCCCGACTTTAGTCCGAATCTAAAAAGCAGCAAGTTAGAGCATTATTAACCCTTTCAGACTCATATGACGCAGAGGTTGCCAGATTAGCAATAAGAAATAGAGTTCTCTCACTTATAATTACCTCTCCAAAATTAGTTTTCTGTCCACAGCTAACTCAAAGACAACTGCAGAGGTTGAAGTAACTAAACTAACGGTTTCTAAATACCTCTGATGGTAACAAAGGTTTTAAAGTATCCCTAATAGGCTCAAAATCGCGTCATATGTCGAAGAGGGTTAAGGCTTTTAAAGGGTTAAAATCGAGTGCAAATGGCCGGGAGCGCAGCAGGCCACACGGCCGACACCCAGGGCTTACCGCCGCCCACTGACTCACGCTCCCTCTGTTCTCGAGAGGCCGGCAGTGTAGCCAGTTGTTGTTGTTCCCTAGGCTGCCTGGCCGAACAGCCCCAAGGTCCCGAGCAAGGTCAAGGCCATAGAGCGCCCCCCACAAACCCTCCCTGCTTACCACTAACAAAGCCCGGGTGACCGAAGCCACTCTAATAGGGAGCTGAGAAGGGCACGGAAACGCCCGGGAAACCAAAGCCCCACCCAAGGCCCTGTGCCCCTCAGCAATTATGAAGGGAAAGTTGAGGGGCAAGGGAAAAATGTGATGCTTTGGCTCCCAATCTGCCAACTTTTAGGTTGGCAGTAGGGAGGTCGATCCACGGAAAAGACGCCATCATTTGAGATCTAGAAGATATATAAGTAAAAGGAACAGTCAGAGTAAGCTATGGGTATGGCAGAGATCGCTCAGCTCTCACTCTGATAGACCAGCCCATCACCACATGTAGCCAGTAGTGAGTGTAGCTGGAAAAAATATGCCGCTATACGCTAAACTCCCATGTTGGTGGTACCACTGCATGAAATCGACGAGTGCTACGTAGCTCGTTCTGGTCTCATTTTGAAGCTTGTAGCGCCTAGTATTTTGCTGAATACATTTCTTTTCATGCAGATACTTGATTGATCATTCAGGAGGGCCTGAATATGCCCAAAATAGCCCAAAACCCCCCCGCTAGACGAGGGTTAAGCCTAGAAATGTACAAACACATAACAAAACATACCCTATTCACTGGACCGTCCTTTACCCACGGAGATATCAAAGCAACTAACAAACACCAACATTGAATCAATATGATACGCTAATAGGTGAAAAGTTTGTTAGTTGCTCTGATAATAATCTCCGTGGGTAAAGAACGGTCCAGTGAATAGGGTATGTTTTTCTTATGTGTTTGTACATTTCGAGGCTTAATTTTAGTTATATTTTAGGTTTCGTGTTTATGTGACTTTCGATGTCACTATTGATTTTCTGTTAACTTTTCAAAAATAACAGATTAATATTTGTCAGATAAATTCAAATTCAGTGTGTAAACGTCTGTATGTTTGCCTGTACTCTTTAATAGGCTTATTTGTTGAGATAGTTCTTTCTTGGTGAATTCTTCTACTATTTGTTTTGTCAAACGATTATTTTAGACACTAGATATTTTCTCAAGTATTTGTTTTACGCACCGGGACCGGTTTCTGCTTAATTTTTATAAAGAGAGTTATTTTAAACGATTTTCTAGCTTCATTGTTAAGATCCACGTTTTTATGTTTTTTCTTATAGTTGTCTGCTCTGTTTTTTTGGATCATAATTTATACCTGAAGATGGCTGCTTGATGATAGCCGAAATTCGTATAATAAAAATGGCCTTGTTTGGTTAGGAGTATTGTTTGGTTAGGAGTACTGTCCCTATTATTTCTGCTGTTGTGGAAATTGCGGTGTCCCAGATCACCCACGGATGTTTTACTCACTATATATATATATATACGGTATATATATATATATATATATATATATATATATATATATATATATATATATATATATATATATATATATATATATATATATATATATATATATATAGATATATATATACTGTATATACTATATATATATATATATATATATATATACAGTATATATATATATATATATATATATATATATATATATATATATATATATACCGTGTTGAGTTACAGTGGATCAATTAGCTGGCTTATTTTTGTATGTGTGATTGGTTGATTGAAATGCGATGATACTTTTTTGTTTCCATTGCCGTATTAATATAGACACGCCACGTGAAATGCAGCACTTTATTACCAAATATGTTGTCTTGCTTTGAAGTGGTGAGATCAAACAACAGCTTGATTGTTTGACAGACATGGGGTATTTGATTTGATTTCGAGAAACAATTAGATATAATGAATAGGAACTCTATATGAGGAGGAACACTTTATTGACAACATCTCCCTTGCATCTACAGCCTATATCACAAGAACGTTCCTTCTACAACTTTTTTTCCAGCATGTTTCGCATGGTATTTACAAAATTTGATATGTCAAATATTCCCCTACCTAAATTAATCTATCATCAACATAATCTATTTTTCTTACAGCTGACGTTAAATTTTATCTCTTATCAGCTGATTTATGCATAAATGAGGAAACACTATGACACTCTTATGTCTCCCTATCATATTTAGGCCAGGTTTTCACAATTAACAACGTATTTCACTACTATACCTTCCTAACAGCTGATTATTGGTAACAACGGAAGGAAGTTTTCGTGTGATAGGGCAGAGTAGCCAATTCAGCCGTGTTGCTCCAATTTGCACGCGATGTCGATTAACAAACGCACATAGCAAATAGGGACCGTAGTTAACTAAGTATAAACAGTGTCAACATATATTTTAGCTATCTCACATTTTGACACGAACTTTAATAGTATAACTCGACTAATTTTTGTGTTTGGGTAGTTTATTTTTGTGGATCTTGCGTACTAAGTGGTACACATTGGCTTGCCTACCCTTCCCGCTTTTGTTAGGCAAATGTAAACAAGAATAAATGTATCTCTTTATATCAGATGGTGCTTTTGTATACTTCTTATAATTGTCACCAGACTATTTTATTCATGCACAGGAAGGACTATGTAAATCAGGTTGTAAAACGTTATCCCGATTTACCTTTTGATCATGAGAGGTCATTCCTAATCTGAATAAAATCGTCCGACGAGTAGTTAAAATAAATCTAAATTGGAATCATCTTATGGTCTTCATAACCACTACTTTCTTGTGGAATTTATCGTTATTTTCAAATATATTGAGCGATTATGCCGATCTGTTTTGCTGTCCTCATAACATCACAATGTACAGTCGTGATCAAGAATACTTGAACACCTAAAAATATATACAATACTGTGAGTATAAACTAGTAAATCAAAGTAATTTATTTCGAAGTTTCTCAAAATAGTTCCCCAGTGTATCTAAAGAGCCACGCCAAACATTGTCAAGCCAATCTTGACCACGTCTGTACAGTCACTTATACAAATTCGTGGACCCCTATGATTTTGTTGTATGCAATTATTACTATTTGGATTTTTTGTTTTTTTATGGAACTTGCTTGTCAACAAATAGTATATATATAGTTTTGTAGTTGATGTATAGCAACTTATGTACAGTAGCCCAACTAAGTTTTGCGACAAAATTAGGTACGTGGCACCTGTCTAGTTTGCACTCCCTTCCCCAGCCCATGTGGTCCTGTCTAGCAGAGACCCGTGGTGTCTAGGCAGCCCCCACACACGTTGGGCGCTACATATGACAATATTGCTATCATTATTTGTTTGTATCATCTTAGAAGTCTCAGTCTCAGTCTCTCTCTCTCTCTCTCTCTCTCTCTCTCTCTCTCTGAGGTTAATATCAATCGATTTTCACGCTACACTATTTGTAGATTAACGCACACACACACACACACACACACACACACACACACACACACACACACACACACACACACAGAAACGGAAGGCAAAGTTCAGTGTTATAAAACCACATTCTACCCTGGTTTCCCTGATAAAACAATGAGGCGTAAATAATTGTGTTCTTTTATCTAATTAACACTCTTTAAATATCACAGGTATGTTTTAATCTGCATCATCTTGCAGTGCTGGGTTATACGAGTTGTTCTATTTGCAACATCTGCTTCAGGTAATATTATTAATGATAAGAAAGTGTATTAATATACAGCTAAAGTTCTTACTGTTTCTATGAGATACTATTAGAATATAGAACATTATCGTTACCGGATCATGATTTGTGAATCTAACTTCGATGAAATTCTGTTTACTATGGAAATATATGGGAGTATAACTAAACATTACTTAGTTTACCGGGTATATAATTTAAGTTCTAATTTACACACACACACACACACACACACACACACACACACACACACACAGTGGTCCGTAGCATATTGGTTAGCTCACTTGGTTCACAGCCAAAAGGACACGGGTTCCATTCACAGGCGGGAAAGAAACATTTTGGCAATTCTTCTTACACAATGCGCCTCTCTAGACCTAGCAGTATAAATAGGCCTCTGGAATAAGAGGCCACTTACGACGTCTTTTTTAGTGTTGGTGGTCTATTACTACCTGGACGGGTACCGGGTACCGTACAGGTCAACCAAACACTCAAAATCCAGATATCGGCAATTGGCTGATTACAGATTACATGCATATCTACAGCCACTCCAACCATGCATTAACACTTCACGTAATATATTCCCAGGTCGAACTTTTTTCGGTAAAAAAAAAAAAAAAAAAAAAATACGTGAAGCTGTAATTATTGGAAACTGAGGTGATCAGAAAATCCTCGATACTCTCTTACCACATCACACCTAGTCATCCATTCAGCAAGGTTGCTGAACGCTGTAGTATGGTTGGGATGAGCGGGAGTGGGGTGTCGGAACGTTTACCAGTGGCAAAAAAGGTGGGAAGAAGGACAAATGACAGACCAATATAGAAGTGGAGCTAAGCGGAAAACCACTTCATAACAGGACCAAGAAATTAAACAGTAGGCTATATGGATAACTATCCATTCTCCAACGCCGAGGTAGCTAAGCAACATTTGCAATTTCAAACTTATACAGAAACTATACGCAAGAGATTAAAGGAGATGGGATATAAACATAGAACACCAGCTGTCAACCAAAGCTAACCAAGAGGCACAAACAAACCAGGCTTGATTTCGCTCGACTATTTGTTGACCAGGGCATTAGGGGGGACTATTGGGCACGAGTTGTTTTGATACTGTCAGAGAGGCTCCATAATAGTACCAGGACGATTAAAATTGTATCACTTAGCCGAGTTGGCGGGGGTTCTTCAAATAAGAATAAAGGCTGCTTCCTTTATATCCGCTCATGGCCGAGTGGTTACGGTGCCTAGCTTTCCCAAACATACCTGGAGTGAGTGGGTTCGAATCCTGATCAGGATACCTCTCTCCCAACCAAGAGTTGTTTTCTGACAAGAAAACTTTCAGCTCAACCACGCATGGGTCGAAGACTGCGCTGTTGGAGGCCTAGGAACACACGGCATGCGAGTTAGTCCTAGTTGATATTGTGCATACAATATATATAATAGTCATCATACAGAGTAATACTTTCCATCATATCACTCTTGGTTGATTTCATACTAACCGAGCATTATAAAACATCTTAATTTCTTTACTCATCCACTAATACCCCTAACTTACTAATTAAGTCCTTACTTATATTGTCCAAATACTATTAAGCTAGCATGACTTGATATAATATGCACATTAACCACTCCTGTCTATACCATCGGTTGTTTACCTAAAAACCAACCACGTTCGGTTTAGTAACTCATCCTAGCCACTTCGCCTGCCACTATCTGTGCAATATAGGATAGATCTTCCCCTATTACTTCCTTCCCCCCTTAGTGAATGCACATAACTTGTTTGCGAATATAATGTCATAATACTTTACCTAAACTATCATTGGTGAATAGAGAGACCAGTTTATCATGAGGATCAATAAATATATAATCATTAATCCCATTAGGATTGACTAATTTTGTCAGTTTAATCGGGATTTTCATTAGAGGGTTTATACAACTTAAGGAGGTTCTGTAGGAATTATAGGGACACATACTATGTCATATTTACCCTTTGACTTTCATATTCCCTTTCTACTCTGAATAAAATAGTCTCCTTTTCTACTCTGAATATAATAGTATAATGCTAGTCTGAATAACTGCCAAATACGAGTCCTGATTCCACTAGGCCTACATAAACATTAACATAAACAAAAAACATAGAAGAGGAATTTTTTCAGAGGGCAGACTCCATGGGCTGACTGGCCCATGGTATACAGACTAATATTAGTCTTTATACCATGGACTGGCCCATTCACGGCGGATCCCATTGACAATCAGCACATCACAGCCATGTGCCTATCTAATTATGTGTCAAAGCTTTCTGTCGTTATTGATCCTACTGTAGCAATCGGTAGCCTATTTTACATATCTACCAAACTGTTGCATGCTTATCACGGAGCAGCAGTCCGTTTTCCACATCGTCTTTGTGGATCCCACTTACAACTTAAACATCTGTATCATATCCACTCTTACTCTACACTTCTAATTTATGCAAGCCTAATGTTTTCCCAAGTCCCCTTTCTTTTGTACTGACCATATCATGTATTTCATGAAATTCACTACGTCAATAATCGTTTACTTCTGTTAAATGTTCTAACCCATTCTGGTTATAATTCCGTGTCATTTGGCCTTAGTCGTCAGGCGTTAGAATATTATTGATGTTCTGTTCTATTATTCATTATTGTTTTACCATTCTTCTTTGTACCGTACCTTCCAACCAATCTATGAATACTGGACAGCAAAATTAAAAACATAATCCATGTGAAGCCTTACTAAAGACAGGTGAAATTTGAAAATTACATTGTTGTTATTCACGCTTCTACTGTAGATATCTATTAATAACTCTGATTTCAAACAATGTTGCATTGCTTTTTTGGTTTCATATCACGACTGACGATGACTTCCAAACCTTTTGTAATAATTGAGTTACTTAATTCCATGTTATTTAGCCATCTAGATACCACTGATATTGCGTCTTGCCCCTGTTACCACTCAGATTGGTGAACAAATTATATATTTTTGTCTTCTGAGATATAGCTGGTGGTTACTGGCTACCCTGGCCTTGAGTAAGGGAGATGGATAATGGAATAGGACATCACAAGAATGCATTGAGCTATTGAATCTCCTCATACGGGAGATATATGGTGCGTAATTATTGACGAAACAAATATTGTTAAATTTATATCCTGAAATTTCTGTCGATTTCCCAATGTTCACTAAACTGCATGTATTTATCTACATTAAATATCAACTGGCAAGGTATTGCACCATTCGGGTAATGTATCAAATTATTTTTGGAGAGCATGAATCGTTATCAGGATCACTAATTCAACCTATATTTAATTAGTGTCATTTGAAAAATTACCAATCTTTTTAGTTAGGCCTAAATCAAAGTCGTTAATGTAAACAAATTAACAATTGAGGAACTAAAACTGACCATCGTGTAAGACCCCAACCTTCACTACACCCCAATCTGATTGTATAGGATACTGTTAATGTTAATTTTTGGTTTCCTACTAATTAGCCATGATCTAATTCACGTAATATAGTTCGCCCTATTCCATGAGCTGCTTCTTTAATCAGCAATCATTCATGTGGATATTTATCGAAAACTTTACTGACATGTCAATAGCTTTGAAGCTATTTTTTGTCTGTTTATCGATTCGTATGCTTGGGAAAAGAAAGGTTAATAGATAGCGAGATACTCGCAGCCAACACGGTTAAATTCCATTAAAAGATTGATGATTAAGCATTTAACAAATGTGACAGCAGCATCTATCTATCTATCTATTGCCGGACGCCTTACTCCCCTTACGAGGGTCGCGATACACAGAATGCCCCCAAGCGGACCTATTCCCTGTGAGAGGAACAACCCGAGCCAGTTTAGTGAAGGACTTGCAGGATTGACCACTCAATTTAGGATCCGTCCGACTCCGAGGCCCTCTGTGTATCTTGTTAGCACTATTTTTCTACAGTGGTGTTCGGCTAATCCATCCACTAACCTGCCTTACCCTTAGGTAAGCAGTACGGATTTGTATCAGGTTTACTCCCCTAGACAGGTTGCCAACCAAGGCTGATGAGTCCCATCCACCGGATTTGTATAAGGTTGTCTCCCCTAGATGAGTTGCCGACCAAGGCTAACGAGTCCCATCCAGCAGCATACTACTCTTAATTTGATGTTTTTAATTTATTCAGTAGCCAGCCCTTATTCCCATAAGGGGTAGGGAGTATCAACAAGAAACACATGTTACGAACTGGCACTCGGGTACACAAGGGCTCTCAATCAGGACTCGAATACGGCTCGCTGCCACAACGGAAACACACGATCCCAACCCCTGAGTACTGCCAGCCGAACAAAAAACACCAATACCCTCCAGAGTTCAATCTGCTATAACGGGGTATACAAGAACTCGGTACTAGTGTTCAACAACAGACTAATAAAGAGACAGGAATTATCTAGTCTGGTCAACAATCAAACAATGAAGTAAGAAACAACAACACCAAAGAATAGTGTTGGCCGAAGCCGAAGTAATCCACCCTTGACTATGAACTTAAGAAGTCCACCACCCTCTACTTCGGATCGTCACTATTACGTTACGTTAATTAATAGTCCTTAAGCATCGAGCAAGGAATCTTCTGAAAAAAGTTAGATGCTTCTCGGATGCTCGTAAGAAGTACGTATCGGATTTTGAACAGTAATTCAATAAGCAAAAACACTGGCAATTAAATACTATTAAAGGCTTAAATTGGCATAAGAATAATTAAAAGAATATGCAATAGTAAATGGCAAACATTAAAAGGAAGTACTCCGCAAATGCAACGGCAATAGCCTACTCAGATTGTGCTCGTGGGCCACTAATCACTAAAGTAGCCAAGCTTGCAACACATGAAATCAATAGTGCATAAACAATATCATACATAAGGAAAGCTTCAATACTATTCTGTATCTACTAATCGCGTAAAGTCTAGCTTGGGTACTGTGGGCAAAAGGTAGCAGTGACTGAGCAAAAACGGCTCGTAGCCTAGCGAAGTCCTCACGACTGTTTAAATTATTACGTTAAAACTAACAAGTGCACTTTGAGAAATCCAGATCCCTTGTATCTGGTTTTCTCCTGGCTCCTTGACAAAGTAAAAACAAACTGTTAATAAAATATAGGGTGGTTAGGCTCTTGCCCTCATGCACTGTAAATTATTAACTCAACACAGTCAGCCGCGAAGACAACCTAGGCTTCACTGAACCGAAACGAGTATGCAGGTTTATCGCTTAACCACTGCATCAAACAACAACTCGTAACACAGAAAAGCCTTACCCCAGTCTAGCATTACCTAGACTAGCAGAAAACAGGAATAATAATAATAACACACAGGGAAATGCATATACAAGTGCAACAAACATAAATCAATCCTATTCTAAGTCAACCCTTCCAAAATAGGCTATCTAATAGGCAAGTATCTCGTGAGAACTCAAGCGATAATACGTTGGCTGACTAGCTCTGCACCAACGGGACCATGGAAGTTAAACAGGGCAGGGAAAAGAGGAAATAAGAATGTAAGGTAGTAGAGAAAGTTCCCATCAGTCAGAAGAATATAAATAGTTAGCAAGGGAAATGAGAAGTCGCTCTGCCTAATGAGTTCTGATGAACAAATGGCTAGACTTCCCTTTTATACCCGGCCCTCTAGTGAGCCCAACGTGAATTACTAAGGACCGCCCACTGACAACCATTACGTACTTTCTCTCTCTCCTCTGGGATACACAAAGGCTCCCCTAGCACTGAGGGAGGGAGGAGTGCTAGTGAGTTAGGCCTACCTCCTGCCTGGCGTACCCACTGACACCTAACTGTGGCTGTTTCTCTTCCCATCATTACAAATAAGTTTTACACACAACACTTATAACTAATGATATAAAATAGAACTCGTTGACTCAGATGAAAACAAAATACATATTCATAATACTTATAGTACAACGGCTCACACGAACTAAGTTAGGAAACTCTACATAGACTACAGCCAAAGTTCCTGCCCTGACGATCCTAGCGAGAGTGGGGCATGACTAGGCGTTCTGTACAGCATGCTCACACGTGGACATGCGTCACACACATGAAAGGAGGCAAAACAAGAGGCGGCAGGGGAAGAATCCATACAACAGTTCGCACACAAACATTCGGAAACCTCAATCACTGTCTTATTAGCCCCCAAGATGACTGGCTTCACCTCAGATGCTATAAACGTTCGGACAAATTAAGTCTCTTAGTCATTTAGCTGTATAAAATTACATTTTATTGAGTAACATCTAATACAGTTGATGCATATAAACGTTTAGGATAACTCATAAAATCTATACCCGGTGTCAGCGAATGTGGAGCTAATCCTGACCGCATAACATATTATAAAGAACAAAACAAATATATGAGTAGATCAGGAAATAGATGTAGAAATTGACTACCCGTTTCTTGAGCACTTTCTGGGTTAATTAATTTCAATTGGGGGTGTGGTGGTGAGATTAATAAAAATAATATTATAGAAAGGCTAAGGATAAGAATTACAGCCAATGTCGCTGACACCAACACCAAGTATAGTGTTAAGGGGGCCGGGGCTCTTATTAACACAATCACTAACAAGTGTATAATAGATTATAAAATAACAATCTATGCAACTTATTGCGTTCATTTTAAGTTATGTATACAATGTGGATCTATAAAGTAGTGACGCTTACCATTCTGGTGTGTGTGTGTGTGTGTGTGTGTGTGTGTGCTAATCTACAAAGTTTGTCGCGCGTAAATCTATTATATTTAGAGATAGAGAGAGCGAGAGCGAGAGAGAGAGAGCCTTCTAATATGATATAAACAAATAATGATAGCAATATTGTCATATGTAGCGCTCAACGTGTGCCCTGGCTGTGGTAGTGTAGGCGGTGGGGGCTGCCTAGACACCACGGGTCTCTGCTAGACAGGACCACACGGGCTTGGGACGGGAGTGCAAACTAGACAGGTGCCACATACCTAATATTTTGTCGCAAAACTTAGTTGGGCTACTGTACAATCGCGCTAAGAAGTCATCACTCGATTTCCAGTACCTTTCGTTCAGAAAGTGCTATCTGGCAACAATTGAGGCTCTACTATAATAAAATTATTACACACCGGGGAGAACTGTATTAAAGGAAAAAATGCCAAAAACATGATATATACTCTAAGTATTGTTGCAATATATTTATCTCATTATGTGAGAGGAAACCATATAATACGAAAGTTGAGACTAAGCCAAACGAAAGAATGTGAAACTCGTAGTATTTCGCTCACTAGATTCAGGATTAATATGTGGAGGAAGTCTCTTAGTCTAGTTCAGTCAGTGACAGGAGAAGGTTGTGTTAATCTGAGCTCCTGCCCGGACCACTTACCAGTGACCTTTAGTGACCATTACACCTACCTGTGTTTGGGGGCAGTGCACTTGTGTTATATAAAAGTGTTATAGCTCAGTTTTTAGCTGTTAGTTTACTTGTTTTTGTTTTTCTGTACTTAGTTTCTTGCTCCTCGCTAAGCTTATTGGGATCATGGCAGGTATGGAGTGCGAGTCTCTAACTGATCTGCATCATCTTATTCTCCAGGTAAGAGAGGAGATGGTTGTGGTGAAGGAAGAGGTCTTGGCTCTAAGGGAGGTTAATGTTAAACTTCAGAGGGAAGTGGATTTGATTAAAGACGAAAATCTAGCTTTCAAGCTTAGCCAAGAGGAAATAAAGTCAAGTAAGGGGAAAAGGGAGGAAGTTGATGAACAATTGTATTCATGGCAGGTTGTTAAAAATACGGGTGGGAAAGTCACACTCAAGAAGCAGGATAGTAGAATAGGTATGAGTGTGACAAATACATTCTCTCCTTTGCGAGACGAATGTGAGGGAAAAGATAGTCAGGATAAGGGAGGGATAACCGAAGTGCCTGCCGCCGACTCAGCTCCAACCTCTGATGCTGTGCTACCTACCACCACCACTACCCCCACCACCACCACCGGGGGTTCTCCAACTGCAGCTGCTGGATCCTCCCGAGGGAAAGGTAAGTCTGTGTCCCGAGAAGGTAAGTCTGTGTCGATTGTGGGCGACTCCATGGTAAGACATTTAGTTAGGGCTACCCGCACTAAACTTAGGAAGGTTGTGTGTCTGCCTGGCCATGGAGTTGGGAGGGTTTTAGAGAAGATGGACCACATCTTGGAAGATAGTGGAGATAACCCCATTATCTGTCTCAGTGCCGGGAGTAACGATGTTGGTAAGGGTAGAAGTGAGGAACTGCTGCAGCAGTATCGGGATGTGTTAGATAAAGTTAGGATGAAGGGAGGGATCCCCGTAGTACATTGTATCCTACCCAGAAGAGGAGTTCCCAAGGAATGGACATCCAGGGCGATTGGTGTCAATTGCCGTTTGGAGAAATATTGCAAAGAAAAAGCAATACCATTCATTGATAACTGGGATAGTTTCTATGGGATAGATGGGATGTACGCAAGGGATGGGGTTCATCTTTCACGGTTAGGGGTTTCTACATTAGCTAGTTCTTTAGATAGGGTGGTTGTGGGGTTTTGAACAGAAATATTGAGAGTGTAAATGAGAGGTTAAATGGAACAATTTTAGCGTCAGGCGAAAGCGATAAGGATATTCAGTCTCATGCTAAAAATGATGACTATAATGCAAATGATAGTAGTGATGGTGCAACGGAAGATGGAAATGTCGCTAAAAACAAAGGTAAATTAGGTATAAAGAAAAGAAGTAAATTGAGAGTATATTACACAAACTGTAGGAGTCTATGTAACAAAATGAACGAACTTAGAGCCCATGTTAGCAAAGAAAATATAGACATAATAGCGCTAACTGAAACGTGGATTAATACAGAAACCAGGTATTTTTTAGCAGAATTTGATATACCAGGATATAGTTTGTTTAAATATGACCGAACAAGTAAGAGGGGTGGCGGTATAGCAGTGTTTGTCAGGAGTACATTAAAAAGCTGTATTAAATCAGGTATTAGACTAAATAACGATAATGAAAGTGTTTGGGTAGAGGTTAACGAAGGTAGTGAGACCATAGTTATTGGAGTTATGTATAGACCGCCAAATATGAGTAGAAATGACGGAACGTCATTATGGGAGGAAATTAAAATGGCATCAAGGTTTAGCAATGTGTGCATTATGGGAGATTTTAATTTTCCGAATATAGATTGGCAGCATCAAATAGGAGACTCTGATTCTGAGGAGTTTATAGAGGTAGTACAAGATATTTTTTTATTTCAATTCATAGATACGCCGACTAGAGGTAATAATATTCTCGATTTAGTTTTCAGTAACAATGAACATATGGTAAATAATGTAGAGATAGGGGACCACCTAGGAAATAGTGACCACAATTCTGTGTATTTTAATATACAATGGAAAGGTAATACCAGAGAGAATACAACATTAATACCTGACTTTAGAAAAGCCAATTATGGTGGGTTAAGAAGAGCCCTATTAGCGGACCCTATGGTCAAAAAATTAAATCGATCCAGGTGTCCAAATGAGTGTACCCCTTCTCAGGCACCTGTCATCTTAAGTCAGGAAGAGACGTCAAACTTGGTAGATACATACGATAATTTTATCAAGTCAGTATTCAATGCACAAAATAAATACATCCCCAAAAGAAAATTTAGATCAACACAGAACCAACCCAAATGGATGAATAATAGACTATTAGATCTTCTAGGACAAAAGAGAGGAATATATAGAAAAATTAGAAAAGGCGAAATTCACCTACTTGCTTACTATCAGAATCTATCAAGACAGGTAAAAAAGGATATTAGGAAAGAAACAAGAAATTATGAAATTAAGGTTGCCAATGACTCAAAAAATAATCCTAAAGCTTTTTACCAACTATATAAATCCAAGGTTAGAGATGTAATTGGTCCCCTTAAAACTTCGATAGGAGAAATGACAGAAAATGATTTAGAAATGTGCAGTACATTAAATAGTCAATTTCTTTCCGTTTTCACTAATGAAAATTTGGCACAGTTTCCAGAAGTCCGTAAGGTATATAGCGATAGTATAGAAAATAGGTTAAGTACGGTTACTATAAGTAGAAATGATGTGCTTAAGGAAATTGACAGACTGAAACCTCATAAATCGCCTGGTCCTGATGAGGTATATGCTAGAGTATTAAAAGAATGTAGGGATGAGTTAAGTTACCCATTAACATTTTTATTTAACAAGTCATTGGAGACAGGTATAGTTCCAGAAGCTTGGAAGCTTGCAAACGTAGTTCCGATCTTTAAAAAAGGTGACAAATCAATAGCATCCAATTACCGTCCCATTAGTCTTACATCAATCATAGGAAAGCTACTAGAGTCAATTATTGCTAGTAAAATTAGAAACCACTTAGATACATTTAATTTAATAAATTCTTCTCAGCATGGATTCACTCAGGGACGTTCTTGCCTTACTAATTTGCTTAGTTTTTTCTCAGAGGTATATGAAGCAGTAGATAATGACAAGTCATATGATATAATATATTTAGATTTCAGTAAAGCTTTCGACAGAGTCCCCCATGAGAGATTGATGAGAAAGGTTGAGGCGCATGGAATAGGTGGGGCGTTGTTGGGATGGATTAGGTCATGGCTAATTGGTAGGAAGCAGAGAGTCAGCATAAATGGTACGAAGTCAGAATGGGGAGCAGTCAAAAGTGGTGTCCCCCAGGGATCTGTATTAGGTCCTCTGTTGTTTGTTATATACATAAATGACCTTGATTTAGGTATAACTAGTAGGATAAGTAAATTTGCAGACGATACCAAAATGGGGAGAACAATTGATTCAGATAGAGATATAGAGTGCCTCCAAAGGGATCTAGATACCTTACACGAATGGTCAGTAAATTGGCAGATGAAGTTTAACATTGACAAATGCAAGGTATTAAAGATAGGGAAGATGCATACAAATGTTAAATATAAACTAGCTAATGTGGAATTAGAAAACTCGAATTGTGAGAAAGATCTAGGTGTGTTTGTTAGCAATGATTTGAAGCCTAGACAACAGTGTATAAGCGTTCGAAACAAGGCAAACAGGATTCTCGGGTTCATCTCAAGGAGTGTGAGTAACAGAACTGCTGATGTTATCTTAAAACTTTACTTGTCATTAGTGAGACCCCATATGGATTATGCTGTTCAATTTTGGTGTCCTTATTACAGAATGGACATAGATTCATTGGAGAGAGTACAACGTAGAATGACAAAAATGATCCATAATATTAGAAATCTTCCGTATAAAGAAAGGTTGAAGAAATTAGGCTTACATTCGTTAGAGAGACGCAGAGTTAGAGGGGATATGATAGAGGTGTTCAAGTGGGTTAGTGGGATTAACAAAGGGGACATGACAAATGTACTAAAGCTCAGTGATAGCGAAAGAACTCGTACCAATGGTTTCAAATTAGATAAATTTCGTTTCAGAAAAGATATAGGCAAATATTGGTTTGGTAACAGAGTTGTAGATGGGTGGAATGGACTACCAAATGCTATAGTGGGATTAAAAACGATAGGGAGCTTTAAGATAAAATTGGATAAGCATATGGACGAGAAGGGTTGGGTGTGAAGGGGGATCAGCAGGGTTGGGCCAATCAGCGCTCTGCAGAACCCCGTAATCCTGCGTTAATCTCTAACCGTTTTGGTAAGATGATCCTCAGGGTATTAGAGTGTTGAGCCTATAATTGGGCTTTGTAATTGGGGTTGTGTGGGACAGGGATCTGCCTTGCTTAGGCCAATCGGCTTTCTGCAGACTCCCATTTTCTTATGTTCTTATGTTCATTTTCTGACCTGACCCACGGTCAGAAAAGTGACCTGACCCGTGGTCAGAAAAGGGACCCTACCCTATTGGTGTCAACACCACCACCATCTCCACCACCACCACCACCACCCCGACCATCACCACCACCACCACCACGATCACCACCACCACCATCTCCACCACCACCACCACCATCACCACCACCACCACAACCATCACCACCACCACGACCATCACCACCACCACCACCATCACCACGACCACCACCATCACCACCACCACCACCACCACGACCATCACCACGACCATCACCACCACCACCACCACGTCCACCTACTCGTGGCCGCCACCACCACCACCACCACCACCAAAAATGTTGACTGTACTTACTCACACTGCTGAGATTCCCTCGTGGTCACCAAGCCGTGTATGTAGAGTGCTTTTTACCAATAAAAAACTTACCTCCCAAGCACTTTCCACCAATAAATTATCGAGCAAAAATGCAAGCACTTTCCACCACTAAATTATCGAGCAAAAATGCACAGGGCTGAGGGAGCATGGCGACATATGCTCGACCAGTAATGAAAGTTTTTTTCACTAAGAAACACTAATACAAGGTAATATACACTACTTGAACTGATAAATAGCAATTTAATTGACTGATATTTATATGAAAGTGATCCACAAACAAGCAAAACGTATAGGCAAAAAGCATGGCCCCTCGTGGGCTCCACCACCTTGGTCACGTAGCCTACACCAAAGAATGCTCGACCAGTAATAAAAGTGTTTTCACTAAGAAACACTAATACAAGTAAGATACACTACTTGAACTGATAAATAGCAATATAATTGACTCGATATGGTATGAAAGTGATCCACAAACAAGCGAAACCATGGCCCCTCGTGGAGCCCACCTTGGTCACGTACACCAGACTAGCAAAACACATCACTAACATGGTTATTATATCCTAAATAAGAATAAGACAATAATCCATCGATAACCCAACGATATAGCACTTCGTTTGGGTTATATTAGGGCGGTAATACCAGACAGGCTGGGCAAAATGGAGGCCCCTTGGTTTAAAGGGCCGTGCACACCCACCTAGTAGACTGCCTGCTGGGAAGAGACTGACTCTCTCTAGCACAGCGGGGCCCTCACAGGGACGCTAGGGGGTTGCTAGATGTTTCCACATGTACATCTAACTTATCGGACTTACCAGCCAAAAGACCGGCTCAATTGCGTCATAAACTTATTTTCTGGCAATATAATAAGTCCATAATATTATGACGCGGTCGCGTCATATGTGTTTTTGGTTCACTCTGCCATATGATGCTTCTCTAAATACTTCTCGCATAACTGTCTTACTGCAAACATCTGATCCACGCACTCTCTTCAACTTCTAAAACCGCACTGTTCTTCTCCTATTGCAACTTCCGTACATTTTATTATCCTCTCTATCAACACCCTGCCATCCCAGCTTTCCAACCACTGATAATAAACTAATACCTCTATAATTTGAACACTCCTGCCGATCTCCCTTCCCCTTGTACAACGGCACAATACATACACTCTTCCAGTCTATTGGTACCCTTGACATTACAAAGCACACATTGAAAAGTCTCACCAACCAATCTATTATCACATCTCCACCCTTCTTTATACACTCCACAGCAATACCATCCAAACCTTCTGCTGTTTCCGCTTTCATTTGCTTCACTGCTTCTTTCACCTCATTTTCCTCAATCCTTTCATTCATTCCCTGTCACCTGGATGGCCTGGGTAACCTATCTCCATCAACCACTGCTTCAATCACTGCTTCTCTTCCATCTCTTGCATTTAGCAAAGATTAAAAATACTTGGCATATCTTTTCCTCACTTCAACTGGTTCCACTAGTAATTCTCCATTTGCATCTTTCACTGACTCTTCCCTCTTTTGTCCTCCTTTTCTTACTCTATTTACCTCCTTCCAGAACATCTTCTTTCGTTCTTAAAAATTTTCACTCAACCTTTGACCCCACCTTTCGTTTGCATCTTTTTTCGCTTCTCTGATTTTCCGTTTTGCCTCTCTCCTTTTCTCCTTGTACCTCTCCCATACCTCAACACTACCATCCTGCAAAACCCTCTCAAAACACTGTCTCTTCTTCTCAACTGCCTTTCTCACCGTATCATTCCACCACTCGCTTCCTTTCGTGATGCCTCTGCCTCCTACTTTCCTTTTGCCGCATACTACCTCTGCACTTGCTTTCACTCCTTCCTAAAACTGTTGCCATTCAACCTCTTTTTCTCTCTCTTCCATCTCTCTCACTTCCATCCACTTTTCATTTAGTCTTTCCTTGTACTCCCTCTCTTTTGTACTCTTCTCTAACTCACCAACTTTTATTACCTCTTACTTCACGCTTGTCTCTTATTCTCCTGTAACTCTTAAGTCTTAGCTTTCCCTCCACCAGGTAATGATCCAACATACCCTCCGCCTCACCTCTCATCACATTCACATCCAGCAGTCTACACAATCTTTCCCTTGTCACCATCACATAATCCATCAATGCCCTCTCTACAATCTCTCCTCTCACAAGTCTATGCCAGGTGTACTTGTGTATACCCTTTTTTTGAAGAACGTATTACCTACACTCAATCTGCACTCCTCACATGCATTTTTCAGTCTTTCTCCAATCTCGTTTACACCATCCACACCAAAACTACCGATGACTCCCTCAACAGGCTCATTTCCTACCCTAGCATTTAAGTCCCCTAAAACTATAACATTTTCATTTTCATCAAACCCTTGTAGACAATCTCTCAAATCCTCCCAGAAACCCTCTACCTCATCTAACTCTCTTTCACTTCCTGGTCCATACGCACTTACAAAAACCCACCTTTCACCCTTAAACCGCATTCGCACCCACATTAGCCTTGATGACACCTCTTTCCACTCTTTTATAAACTCTCTCAACTCCTCCACAAAAATAGCCACTCCTTCTTTCCCCCTGACTCCCTCATTTACTCCAGACTTTCTACCTATCACATTTCCAAAATCCACTTCTCCCTCTCCTTTCACCTTTGTTTCATTCAGTGCAAGCACATCATACTTCCTTCTTTCAAATAACCTTCCAATCTCCTCTCGCTTCTCATTCGTACTACATCCTTGCACATTTAAAGCTCCTATTCTTAGGGTCCGGGACCACGAACGCATTCCCTCGCCCCTATCTCTGTCTTGTTTTTTTGGTAAAAGGACCCAGTAGCACTTAAAACAATCTTTGTTTTTGTTTCTCCATACCTTACATAACTTATCCACATGTGTCAATAACCCCTCCTCCTCCCCTCCCCCCCTTCAATTATCACCTATTTTTCCTCTTATTACCATCTTTATTGGTGTATTTATCATGCCAATATCTCCAAACCGGTCTAAGCCGTGCTCATATTGCTAGACAGGGTATAGATACGAGAGAATGAGGGAGCAGAGTTTCAGTGTGGCTGTAGGCTTCTGAGAGGAAGGGTGTACATCGCGGCTGGGTCACAACTCATGACTGGAGCGGCCGACTATAATTCACAATTTTTACCATAAAAATTATAGTCCCACTTGTTTTATTGTTGTTACAGGTAGGCTAGGCTTGGTGAAGCTTGCTCGTTGAGCGTCATATAATTATTATGATGCTATTATTTTGGGGAAGTGTTGTGCAGATTTTTTTTATAATGCAGTGTTTTATGTTTGTGATCGTGCCTTGTTTTCACAACCTGGGAGAGTAGCTGGGTGATGCGGGGTTGGTGGGCATTCTGTCTGGTCAGATATGGAGTTCACCTGAGGCTGAAACGTCCTACATCTTGGGCGGGGTGTTACGCTGGCCAGCTTGCCAGAATGCACTCGTAACTCGCTAGCGCTCGCCAGGGCAGTGAAATGGGCTACAATAATCGTAGAACGATGTTCTTTCTTTCATAGAGTTCATGTTGTCACAGACAGATCAGTGGTGGTCTTTATTCTTGTCTGTGACACTGGGAAGTATTTTATATCATTGATAGAATATAAGTTGTGTTGTGTGAAGATGTAGGGAGAAAGAGAGCGGGCAGCATGGTGGTAATATGTGCGTGTGTATGTACGTGTGCCTCCCTCGCTCGGAGGAGTTTCCCACGCTTGTGATTGGCCGGCCGGCCTGACGCGTCATATGACGCCTGCTCCTCATGACGTAGTCGTATGTGATTGGGTACCGCTGCCTTTGTTAGTGCTTGGGGGGCTCTTGCCCGCGTTTCTCCTGCAGAGCTTGGCACAGCGTGCTTGGTCCTACATGTCCTTTGCAATCTGTCCCCCAATCTAACCCCCTGTACTACTTTCTCTCTCTCTGAACTTCTTCTTTTTCATACTTCTCTCTTTATTCAATTACTTATCCCTTCTGGTTCTGCATACGACTTCTATAGTCGGCCAGTCGTATTACCAGCACCAGTTCTCCATATATGTTTGCACTAGCTTTAGGGATTATTAGAGTCATAGTCAAAGGGTATCATAGTATTGGGGTGCTTCTAGTTATCGAGTTGTTCTTTCCTAGTATTTAATGCTAGACAGTGGAGGGTATCTTTAGTCGTTGTCTGAGTTATGAATGTGGCAAGTCAGAGCCTGTACGACTTCGACGAAGCTAGCTAGCCTGTAACCTTTGTGCATATTTTTCCTTTGCGAGTGTAGCAGTATACAGGTGAAGGGCTTTTGCCTACTCTTACCTGTATGCTTGCTACCTCATTTTGTTGACCTTTGTGGAGTGCCAGGGTAAGACCAGATACTAGAGATCTGGACTTACCAAGAGAGCCTCCAAGTCACTTAATGTAACATAAGGGAAATCTGCTCAAGGGGAGACAGTAGGCTACGAGCATGCTTTCGCTCTGCCTAGTTTCCTGATACCTTTTATGCCACTGCTAGACTTTATTAGTGAGAAAGACAGCATTGTGTTTATTAACTTTAATTGTGTATGCTTTAGGAATTATTCACGCCTTATTTTAGCCTGGGTTGATGCATAGTGCACAACCCAGTTTGGCTGTTACGTTGTCGAAGGAAGTACTGTTTTTGAGTGGCTATTATTAGTGCTGTCACAGAGTTGTTGCACTCCCTTGTTATATATATGTATCCAAGCCCCTAGCCACAGCCGCCGGACGACCATCCCAGAGAGAGGGCGCCCAGCTACCCCTTTTTACCCACCCGAGGAGGGAGACCCCCACCCCGCGGAGGTATACCTGACCCCTGTTTTGACTCCCGGGTCATTGCCAGGTAGCACAGGAATTCTTCCTATCAATGAACTAACCATGCATTACTAACACCTTTACTAACCTCTATTAACTCACAATAAACCATTTACCTTTCTTGCATACTCTGATCACTAAATTAGCACCTCAGCTATACCATAGAATGAAGATTGAACAATCTAAGAGAGACGCTCCTATCACAGCTGTCCCCATCCTCCTCGCAAAGTAGATCCAGTCTCTCTCCCCTCAATACTTCCAGTATAGCCAAAATAGTACCTCTTACTAAGGCTCAGTTACATTAAAATATGAAGGCTTCCTATAGCCATGTGCCACAACAGTAATCACCACCTTACCTAGTCCCCGTATCTATTGAGAGCTCAAATAAGTCCATAAGACTCGAGTTCCCTATGGCCTACAGGGCCCAAAACCGAGCCTATAAACCCAGCTCCAGCCCCCAGTAAAATCAGTTGAAAGCTAGACACCAACCAGTGGTCACTACCCTGAAGTTAACCTCTAGCTCTGCCCTTGTGTTGTTCCAGAGTTGAGAGATTCCAGAGCCGGCAGACTCCGTGGCAGACTTGAATAGAAGGACCTGTCCACGTATTGGAGAACTTCATACATATGGACACCCTGGACGGCCGCGGAACCAGTCGCTAGCCCCCAACATCATGGACGCAAGATAACCAGGACCAGACCCATCAAATACTACCCAAGATTCACTCTATCAGTACTAAATTACTACAGTGCTATTTAGAGATTTCACTTATTCATATTTCTACGAAGTGGCTATCTCTTTGCCCCAGTATAATTCATATAACCATTCAATTAGGAAGTGCTAAGCGTATCAGTGTTCATTAATTAACAGGCGATACTAACTCTCGTAATCAACCATATGCCCAGATATTATTACATAGAAGTGAAACCCTAGTGATATCTGAATGTTCGCCCACTGATTTGCGTTCTATGTAATTCTGAGACAAGAATATAAAACTTAGATCAGTACCCCCTGAGGTTACTAGAATTCCTGTGCTCTAAAATACGCGTGTCTAATCTAGTCTGTGAACTACTACTTGTGCACCAGAGCTACCAGTAATAAATCTAACAGTGAATATGATTCTATAAGTAACATTGATGGTCTTCGGTATATAAACCTGTTGAATTAAAGCCAGTGATCAGAAGATTAATACCTGAACGTTGGAAGTGGGAGACTAGGCTCCATCCAGATCCACTAATGCTAGTGTTGTTCAAATCTATATTTTGTCTTGCACGAGTCTTTCAGAAGTGGTATATCAATAAACGTGATCGTGTATTTTGTTACCATGTGTTTCTTTGTGTTCTCTATTCCTCATACCTTGTATTGTGCATGCAGCCTTATATACCCAGTCATTTAGAACTCACATTACCCAAGTTAATCCTGTAGAAAAACAGGGCATAACATTGGCGGCAGCGGTGGTTCATGATTCGGATAAAAGGTTGCATTACACTGCAAGTTTGGAACAGTAGAAGCATGGCAACATCGCAAAAATGGCAGCCCGCTATGGTACTCACACACATTCCCGAGTATGATGTAAAAACGTATGATATCGCCACTTACTTAGACATAATAAAGCCACTGTACGATGTGGCATTTCAAAATGACCGCAAAAAAATCGCCGTTGCATCATTGCACATTATGCAATTGGGAAAAGCCGTTTCCCAAATTGTTGATAAGATTACCTGGAGCTATTCTCTTTGCCAAATTGCTAAACAGGTAAAGCAAAAGCTTACCTGGAACCAGTTTCGATCCCTCGTGATCCGGACCTTAGGGCCACTTTTGGGTTCCCTCGTCGCCCCCAAAACAATAAAAGTCGACGAGATCAAGTATGAAGGGGATATAAATGTGACCCTCATACAACTCTACAGATACGTGAGGACCATGTATAGCTCTGAAGATGACAAGCAACGAAATGAACTCTTATTCACCGCATTATTAAACATCCTCCCACCCCACATCACCGCCCATCTCGACCCGTACGGCTTATTCGAAGAACATATGCTCTCCATCAGAGAAGAATGCCTACTCAGTTCGATGAATCCCCTATCCAACCCTTCAGCCCCTATCCAAGAATGTAAATGTATTCCTCCACTGAACACTATCATTGATAAGTCCCTCCATCCCCCTAAAGAAAACTCTGTGCACCCTTCCAAAATGACTTCCGGTGAAAGTCCAACCCCAGTGCACTCTTCCTTGCCTCTATCCTCTCTGACCATCCCTAAATTTTCCCCTGCCCAGCCATCCACCAACGATCATCTTCCATCAATTGTGTTACCCCATAAACCCCATCCTTTTTCTATGCCTGCCAACAAACCACAGCACGTAGAAATGATCACCCCTACAGTAACCAATACTTTTTCAAATTCACCCCTAACAAATGCTGCTCAACAACCTCTCACTTCCTCATATTCATCACCTGTCCCCCCCTCAAAACTGTCAGCCTCACACCCCCCACCATCATCTCCCCACCTGCCCAACCTCGGTGAACCCCTTCAAACACCCGCATCAACCAGGAATGCTATAGCTCCGCCTACCTCCTATTCCCTCCCTCCCTTGTCACCCTCTCCAACATTACCCGAACCGCTCTTGAATCCACCTCCAGTAACACCCCCGCTCACCAACCTACCTCTGCCCCATAATCCAGCACCAGAACCAAAATCTCCATCAATGCCTCCTTCATCCATCCTACCAAATTCCATTGTTGTCCGAGACAAATCTCTTCCGCAACAATCTCTCCAAACTGACCTACTCACCCCATCCCCACAATTTACCTGTCAATCACCCAGACCCCCATCTGTCCAAGATAAATCCTCCCATGTTTCCAGGACAGACTCGGATCTATGTAACAACCATTCTAACAAATATTTATGTGCACGTGTTTCCAGGGAAAATGCCGACCTATGTACCAAAAAATGTTTTCCCCATGCCCCCAGAAATGTTCAGCTATTCCACAAACAACAAAATTCCCCTTGTGACAGTTTTCCGTCAGTAGCTCCCTTACACCCCCACACAATTCACACCCCTAGAAAACTTCAAAACCCCACACTTGTCTCGCCCTCTCATGTCAAACAAACTCACCAGTCCCAGATAACCTCTAACCAGACCGTGACTGCCACCAAGAAAATTCCCCAAATTCGTCCTGTTAACAACCCCAAATCAGTACATCAGTCCTCCCTCAATAACCCATGTCCTATGCCTAACTCTGCCCCCACCAATCCTCCCCAGTCCCACATAACCTTTAACCAGACCGTGACTGACACCAAGAAAATTCCCCAAATTCGTCCTGTTAACAACCCCAAATCAATACATCAGTCCTCTACCAATAACCCCTGTTCTACACCTAACTCTTCCCCCACCAACCCTCCGCAGTCCCCCCAACAAATCCCGTTTTCTAACTCGCTCACCTCTCACCACCCTGACCCTCCCACACGCGCCGTTAATCCTCCCCTCACGCGTGACGACCTAGGGACCCAACCATGTTCCCCCCCTGCCCCAAGAAATGCTCAGCTATTCCTCCACCAACAAAATTTCCCTTGTGACAGTCAGTTTTCCGTCAGTAGCTCCCTTCCACCCCCCCCCCCCCCACAATTCACACCCCTAATAAACTTCAAAACCCCACACTTGACTCACCCCCTCATGACAGACAAACCCACCAATCCCATATAACCTCTAAGCAAACCGTCACTGCCACCGACACACCCGACCACTCTGATCCTCCCACACGCACCGTTAATCCCCCCCTCACGTGTGACCCCCACCAAAGTGATTTCCCCCCCCTCATGTGTACCGAACACCTGCTCACCAGTCGGTCCCCCACCATCATGAGCCCAGCTAAACTTTCAACCTCCACCAATTCCCACCCTGCCAGCCTAACCTCTCACGACCACATTCAGAACGAAAAATCACCCCCGTACATAACCCCTACCTCCTCTTTCCCCCCTATCTTACGCCCCTCTTCACCGTTATCCCATCCGCCCCAAATTCCACCCCCAAAGATCCCGCTCGACAAAATACCACGCCCATCCCAATCCAACCACAAAACTTTTTCCACCTTGGCTAAACCCCAAAATACTACTCTCTCTCTCGCCCCAAACAACATAATCAACCTCTCAACTTCAACCACTCCTCGAAATCCCATCCATGTCTCTCCCGAAAATAAAATCAGTCCAAATTCAACCCCTCTCAAACCACAACCCTGCCTGCCCAGACCCCCCCCACCATCTTCCTATCAAATCCCCACACCCCAAACCTCCAAACCACCCGATCATAGTAAACTCTCAACCTTCAGCCTTACTCACCCTTCCCCAAACCCCACTCACGACCACAACTCTCTACACAATTCAACCCCTCCCCAGCACCAACCTCTTCCGCAACAACAACCCCGACTCGACCTGCCCGTTTCACCTTTAAACCCCCCTATCACTACCCCCGACCTAAACCACTTAAACCCCCCTCCAAAACTGGCCCCGGGCCAGCTCGCACCCAGACCCACATTCCTAACGACAGACCTAATGGTATATCCACCCCTCCCTTCCAAAGTGAAAGTGAACCACCAAGGTCAAAGCCACAACCACCACCACCACCCCTATTACCAGACCGTCACCCAGACTAACGGCAACCCTAAATAACCCCCCACTGATGATGATGAGGATATTATTGTACTTGAAATTTGTTTGTTTTGATTGTTTTCAATTCCTAAGCGATTGGGCATGATTCTACAAATTTACATGTTTTCCATATACTGTATATTATATTATATATTTTGTTTCCTTAGTCATACTACTTTTCTTGTTAACCTACACTTTTCTGACTATCTTTTAAATTTGTTTTATACATTGTTAAACACTTTAGCTCTTCTTAATTTTCCTGTGTTCTTAATTATCTGTTCTTTCTTAAATTTACATGTTTTCCATAATTATACTGTATATATTATATTTTTTTTTCTCCCTGAGTCATCCTACTGTTCTTGTTAACCTACACTTTTCTGACTATCTTTTAAATTTGTCTTATACATTGTTAAACACTTTAGCTCTTATTAATTTTCCTGTTCTTAATTATCTGTTTCTTAAATTTACATGTTTTCCATATACTGTATATATTTTATTTTTTTCCCTTAGTCATACTACTTTTCTTGTTAAACTACACTTTTCTGACTAGCTTTTAAATTTGTTTTATACATTGTTAAACACTTTACCTCTTCTTAATTTTCCTGTGTTCTTAATTATCTGTCCTTTCGTCAAGTACTTTTATCATATTTTCTCTCCTTTTCCAACATCTATGTATTTTCTTCCCTCGTTTTTTTTTCTTGAATAGTAACTCTCCTATTAGTTTCCAGTGTCTTAGATATATGGCCTGAGTAATTTTTTCCTAATTTCATTATATTATTCACATTCCAGGATAAAATGTTTTAAGTTTTTGTCTCTCTTTCTGAACAGTCTGTTGCTAGTCGGGATGACAGCAATCTTCGTCCTCACCGACAGGCTGCCATTTCCCTCCAACTTAAAATCTACACTCCCTACCCACCCACCCCACATCCACCCCCTTCCCCTCCACTATCCCTGCAACCCCACCCACGCATCAACCAACCTCCTCATCTCATCGAACACCCAACCAACCCCCCTAAAAAAACAAACAAACAAACCTAGACTCATATTCCCCCTTCATCCCCAGCTCCGTTTTCGCGCGGTAATCCCTCCCCTTCGGTTAGTAACCCATTCACCACACTAAACAGACCTCCTGTCAATCCCACACACCTCACTCCGATCCCCACGGGGGAAAACTACAAACCATTCATACGAAAGGTTAAAGTAAAAACCCCCACTGGACACTTACGTCTACAACGCCCACCTCAAGCCCGGGCAACCGCCCGTCACAACACAGAGGACACATTCTTACAGGTATACATTGACCTACAAAAGAAACCTGACCGTCGCTCTCTTGCTTGGTGGAACCTTCTAAATACCCTTAAAATGACCCACCATGACTATGCTTCTTTTTACTTCACCCTTGAGGCTCGAGGACGAGCCTATAATAAAGGAGAGGGAAGTAAAATGACCCAAAACAAGAAGCCCACCACAGAAGCCACGAGCGAACACCACACAGAAACACCCGAAAGAAAGGTCCACAGAACGAAAGGACCAGCTGACCGAGCCAGCCAATTCAGACAGGCCCAAGCCCGCAGGGCTAAGCAGCTCCAGGCCGCACCTACATACCCCTTCTAAACTGACCATTTTCCACACCTCACGTACACTACCCCCTCGTGTCCTACACTTCTAACTACAATGATGATGAACAGGAAGATACATTCATATTAAAAACACCCATGCCCTGTCCCTAGGTTGAGCCAAAGCCAACAAATCAGACAGCCATATATCTATGTATGTTCTTACATCCGAGAAGTAGATGTTATATATCTTAGCAGTTAAAACACCCACGCATGTCCCTAGACCTCGTATATCATTTCCCATGATGAGTATAGATATATGTAACCCGTGCTCAGTCGCCCCCTTGCATTGTTCCTCTAGTAACTAAGTGTCTCTATAATAGTAACTGCCACCAGTATTGATACGACATAGCGGCACTGTCCTTATGTCGTATTATGCCAAGTGCAGATCAACCAGGTTTCATCACCTTATTAGGACGACGACTATAATGTCGTCGTTCATCGATGTACTCAATCCTTAGGTTACGTATTAATGTTAACATTCCCTAACATATCTTGTCTTGCCAGACTAAGTTTCTGAAGACCCATCGCCCCATAAATCTATGTATTCAATCCTTAGTTTAAGTATTAATATTAACATTCCCTAACATATCTTGTCTTGCCAGACTAAGTTTCTGAAGACTCATCGCCCATAAAATCTATGTATTCAATCCTTAGGTTAAGTATTAATATCAACATACCCTAAAATACCTTGTCTTGCCAGACTCAGTTTCTGAAGACTAATCGCCCCCGTAAATCTATGTATTCAATCCTTAGGTTAAGTATTAATATCAACATACCCTAAAATACCTTGTCTTGCCAGACTAAGTTTCTGAAGACAATCGCCCCATAAATCTATGTATTCAATCCTTAGGTTAATTATCTTTATCCGCCATTGTGTTCATCTTTTCCATTTACTTTTCCACAATTGTTATACGTCTTCCACTCACCTCCTTCGTATCCACAGTCCACACTACGCCAATTTGCTTCGTGTCCTACACCTCTTACCCCAACCAGAGATTGTATAGATAACCTTTGTTACCAGTATCTATCATAGTACCTCGAAACAATAAAGCAGTACCCCTACGAACTGCCGCTTTCTTTTTGTCTATATTTCATAGAAAACGCAGTTCCCAGGGATACCTAGACGTCCAAGAAATCGTGTCAAATAATAAGTCCATAACCCCTCGTATTGACGAGTAATAACATACCATGTTTTTCCCTACTTTATCCACAGTCAAGCACACACCTACAGCTAACCTCCTTCTCCCCCACCGCCCCACAATCCACATTATTCTATCTTTTCCAGACTCATATACCACCCCGTATTTGCATCCCCCGGTAGCATTTGGCTAACGTACTTTCACTGTCCTTTCAAACTCCAAAATCAACTGTAGCCTAATGCCACCCCCACGCCCAGAGACCTTAGGGTCAAATTTCCCTGTAGCCCCCTGAGCTCCCCCCCCCCCTCTCATTAAGATACCCGCGCTTCTCGACTCTTGTCCGACCTAGCCTCTCTCTCATCCCTCGTGAAGATCCTTGATTTTTCCGTTACCAACGCTCTCCAACCTTTTATATATATACTCCTATCCAGCCTACCTTCACTTAGTAGGCCAGAACAACATTAGAACTTTACTAACCCCTTGCATGCCATCTATTCTCTTACAACCTATTAACAACCCTGCACCCAATGGTTGTCGGTGTGAGGCTAGCCGCCTCACCAGTAACTAACTTCTATTGCCATACTTCCAGATAAATGTGGCAGAGTTAGCAACCCGTCTCCACCACATCCAGCAAACCATACAATTAACAACCAACCGATTAAAACCAGCTAGCCAAGGCACCTTCGGTTTTGGTATTAAGGACACCCACATCTGTCTCATAAACAGAGGGTTATTACAAACACTGGTGATATGGCAAGCCCCTAGCCACAGCCGCCGGACGACCATCGCAGAGAGAGGGCGCCCAGCTACCCCTTTTTACCCACCCGAGGAGGGAGACCCCCACCCCCGCGGAGGTATACCTGACCCCTGTTTTGACTCCCGGGTCATTGCCAGGTAGCACAGGAATTCTTCCTATCAATGAACTAACCATGCATGACTAACACCTTTACTAACCTCTATTAACTCACAATAAACCATTTACCTTTCTTGCATACTCTGATCACTAAATTAGCACCTCAGCTATACCATAGAATGAAGATTGAACAATCTAAGAGAGACGCTCCTATCACAGCTGTCCCCATCCTCCTCGCAAAGTAGATCCAGTCTCTCTCCCCTCAATACTTCCAGTATAGCCAAAATAGTACCTCTTACTAAGGCTCAGTTATATTAAAATATGAAGGCTTCCTATAGCCATGTGCCACAACAGTAATCACCACCTTACCTAGTCCCCGTATCTATTGAGAGCTCAAATAAGTCCATAAGACTCGAGTTCCCTATGGCCTACAGGGTCCAAAACCGAGCCTATAAACCCAGCTCCAGCCCCCAGTAAAATCAGTTGAAAGCTAGACACCAGCCAGTGGTCACTACGCTGAAGTTAACCTCTAGCTCTGCCCTTGTGTTGTTCCGGAGTTGAGAGATTCCAGAGCCGGCAGACTCCGTGGCAGACTTGAATAGAAGGACCTGTCCACGTATTGGAGAACTTCATACATATGGACACCCTGGACGGCCGCGGAACCAGTCGCTAGCCCCCAACATCATGGACGCAAGATAACCAGGACCAGACCCATCAAATACTACCCAAGATTCACTCTATCAGTACTAAATTACTACAGTGCTATTTAGAGATTTCACTTATTCATATTTCTACGAAGTGGCTATCTCTTTGCCCCAGTATAATTCATATAACCATTCAATTAGGAAGTGCTAAGCGTATCAGTGTTCATTAATTAACAGGCGATACTAACTCTCGTAATCAACCATATACCCAGATATTATTACATAGAAGTGAAACCCTAGTGATATCTGAATGTTCGCCCACTGATTTGCGTTCTATGTATTTCTGAGACAAGAATATAAAACTTAGATCAGTACCCCCTGAGGTTACTAGAATTCCCGTGCTCTAAAATACGCGTGTCTAATCTAGTCTGTGAACTACTACTTGTGCACCAGAGCTACCAGTAATAAATCTAACAGTGAATATGATTCTATAAGTAACATTGATGGTCTTCGGTATATAAACCTGTTGAATTAAAGCCAGTGATCAGAAGATTAATACCTGAACGTTGGAAGTGGGAGACTAGGCTCCATCCAGATCCACTTATGCTAGTGGTGTTCAAATCTATATTTTGTCTTGCACGAGTCTTTCAGAAGTCGTATATCAATAAACGTGATCGTGTATCTTGTTACCATGTGTTTCTTTGTGTTCTCTATTCCTCATACCTTGTATTGTGCATGCAGCCTTATATACTCAGTCATTTAGAACTCACATTACCCAAGTTAATCCTGTAGAAAAACAGGGCATAACAAATACTAATACATCTACTGTATGTTGGAAGGATTGATAACACTAAAGAAACAGCCATGAAAGGACTGATAGTAGTATTCCTCGGGGAGACACTTGTTACAGGCAGCATTTCCTTTGTTTCCTTCATACACAGAAACAAAAATGTGTGATGCCGTGTAAGGCATGAACATCATCTATAGGAAGCTACTGTTTGGTGGTAACAAACGGCTGGTTAGCGTCATCTGTGTGATTCCCAACAGACTTTGTATGCCACCAGGCAGCATAGAATCCACAGGCAGAAGCCTATGTCTGTATGGTTGAAATATAGAAATAATACTAATACATCTACTGTATGTTGGAAGGATTGATAACACTAGAGAAACAGCCATGAAAGGACTGATAGTAGTATTCCTCTTTAAAACTGAAATTACTGTAGTAGTACCTTAAGTGTTTCTTTGGTCAATATCTTTACTCGGTCCATGATGCAAAGTGTTGGGGTCTTCCTGAAGTCTTGAGAACAAACTAGTTGTGACGTCATCCTCTGTGGCGCCATCCTGAGTGGCACCATCTTGTGTGGCACCATCCTGTGTAGCAATATCCTGTGTGGCACCATCCTGTGTGGCGCCATCCTGTACAGATAGAGTCTCGAGTGCCGTCTTGGTGTCACCTCGAACCTGTTGATGGCACTAAACATTAAAACCTTGCAAACAGACTGTAGCTCATCCTTTGACATGGTTAATTATAAGGTACCGTACTACTTTATAACTAGAATAGTTTGGCATTGGAATATCTTTAAAGAGTTCTCAAGAATAGACGTGCTATAGTTGATGGCATTTTTAGTCCATTTACCAACGTTAATAGTCGCAAGCCTTGGCATAGTCAGTAGAGCGTCAGCTGCTGATCAAAGGGTCGGCGAATCGCGCCCGCATTGTCAAATTGTTACCGTATCAACTTTGTGTAAGCAGTGGTATCACCTCCCCCGTAAAGTGGGGTACCACCTGCTAAAATGGCTGTCATCGTCGTCCATCTGTCCCAAAACCCCTCCTACACCGTTGGACGGATTTTCACCAAACACGAAGATTTGTTGGATGAATGCGACGGTCAGTCCAAAAAATGTTTTTTAATTTGTGCAATAGTTATGGTTTAAGGTAAAAATCAAAACGGCATACCCAACTCTGTGATGGGCTACCATCATCAATACAGGTCTCCCTCACTATCCGATACCCCGATTAGTGATATCATTGTATTTTTTTAGGTATTTGTGTTTGTGTTTTGGCTGATCCGAAAATGCATCCCCATTTACCCCATTAATTTTAGGGTTTGCTATATGATTTTTCTATTTAAGATCGCGTTTTCAGGGACGTAACCCAATCGTAAATCGAGGGAGACCTGTAATACTATCACCATATTATTTTACTAAAACCATAACTATTGCATGAATTCAAAAAATCTTTTTTGAGACTTCACCCACCAAATGTTTGTGTGAAGTTTGGTGGAAATCCGTCAAACTGTCTAAAAGGAATTTCGGGACAGACGGACGACGAGGATGATGACGACAGACATTTTGGTCGGTGGTACCCCACTATATGGGGGGGCATATCACTCTGCCTATGCAGAGTTGATAATATAAAATAAATCATTTGTGAATTAGGAAGGGAAGAGGATGTGTAGATCAGGTTTTTGCCCTGAAATGTGTTGTGGATAAACATCTGGAGAAGGGACATAGTTATTTGTATGCTGCCTTTATGGACTTGGAGAAGGCCTATGACAGAGTTGATAGAGAAGGTTTGTGGAAAGCACTGAGAATATACGGAGTAGACGGCAAGTTGCTTAAAGCAGTGAAGAGCATGTATGAGGGTGCAAAGGCGTCAGTACGTGTGGAGAATGAGCAGAGCGAGTTCTTTGATCTGAATGCTGGGTTAAAGCAAGGGTGTGTGATGTCCACATGGCTGTTCAATATACAGGGTGATTCAGTTGACATTTTCATAAATGACAGGACATATTCGTCAGGCAATTCTATGACTATTTTATTCTATGACGTTCAGGGTAAGTATTTATAATTACAGAGATATTACACAGAATGTTATCGATAAATACAAAGAAAATATAGTCTAAGGAGGGGGGGGGGGAGGGTATAAACGAATATTTCAAAGGTAGCGCAGGGCATAAAGGCTTTGTCACCCCGAGGATATCTAGGACATGTAATTATGACTTAACCTACCTCCCATTTTGGAATACCCTTAAACTTATGAATTGTAAGGCTGTTAATAAAATATGATAATCAAGAAATTATATGTGTGAATCTTAGATCATTAAAGTGTCAATGGTGGTAACAGGATAACCTACCTTCCAGCTAGTGGTGACAGATTTAATGTCTGGTAAACAATTACATTTCTGCATCCAGACCTCATTCATCTCGCTGCAATGATCAGAGTTGTCGAGGGCTGTGACTAACTCCTGTGTTGTGTTGACAGCCTGCAGACTCACCAGGGCAGCCTTCACATTCTTCTTTTCTTCCTCACCTTCTTTATTCAAAGCAACGATTCTGTTTTTCTCCTGTTCCAGTAGTTGCACTGCTGCCTTGTGTTGATTTATGAGACCATAGAGTGCGTCCTGCTGATGAAGATGCTCAGTCGCCCAGTCATTCAGTTGTACACAATATTGATTCAGCTGTGATTGGATCTCTTCCTGGCCAATCAGCATTCCCTCAGCATGGTTCTTCTGCTCTTCCAGTAGGGAATTTAGATTCCTCCTGAAGGATGCAGTTTGCTTCTTACTGCTCCCTTCTGCTGCTGTTGACTTAATGGTACCAATACCTGGTGAGGCTGGAGCACTTGTTAATGATGTTTGTGTTGGTTCACTGACTTTCATCATCTTCAGAAATGCTTCCGCAACATAATTGACTGGAAACTGTTCAACATCAGTGGCGTTGTGGGTGGCACGTCAGGTGGGACAGGATACCACCTGACCAGCCTCCATGATGTCCCCAAGACACGATGTACAGAAAGAATGGCCGCATGGTAGAGTGCGTGGCCGACGTTCACTCTCATTATACTTGTTGTAACACACACTGCACTCTCCAGGATTCTCCTGTTACAAGAAAAAGCATTGAAAGTTATTATTATCTGAATAATAACTAATTTACTAAAATTTATCAAAACTAAATAGTACTAAATTTATTTGCAAAACTTATTATATTTTCAGATTCAGTCACTGTACATTATGCAAGCATTGCCGACAGGTCATTTAGAAGCTGAAGTTTTTTGCTCATATTACTGAGACCAGCATCAGGTCAGGTCAGGTCAGGTCAGGTGAAGGTATTGAGGGATAAGCCTTTACAACGGCACCTCGTAGCTACTTTCTACTTTTCCTATTTTCTAAAGTGTTGCAAAAATAGAGCTGTTTATTTTGATGTATTTAGCTCCTTCATAATGTAGATGCACTGGTCTGTACCATGTATCTATTTAAAACCAAATTGATTACTATTAGTTGTGCTATACACTGAGATTCTGTCTAAGATGATTAACTCTAGTATCTTACTTACAAGGGCAATAGGTCTATAGTTGTCTTTTGATGTGATTTTGCCTGCCTTGTCTTTAATTACTGGTATCAAGATAACAGACATCATAGATTCTGGCAGGAAACCATGGATTAGAAAGCTGGTAAAGCAACTGCTGAGTTTCTCCAAGAGGAGAGTGGATGAATACTTCAAATGTTCAGCATGTAGCCTATGCCATCAGAACCACAGGATTTGTTAGCATCTAGCCTACTTATTGCAGCCTTGATTTCTTCACTTGTAACTTTAATTGTGTCATACTTGTCTTCTTTGTTACACTTTGTTGTAGCAGCAATGGTATTTCCTTGGTGCCCAACAGAGCTAAACAAAGTATGGTAATGTGTCCTCCAAAGATTGGCTATGTTTTTAGTACCAGAGATCCCATCTACACTAACGGGTAGTATAGAGGTGTGCAGCTATTATGATTTTTTTTTAATATCCTTCCAGAAGGCCATTGTGTCTTTGCTAGCATAGTTTTGGTCAATGCTTCTTTTCTTAACATGTTTTCATTGTTTTTTTTATATATCTGATTGCATACTTGCATCTAGCCTTTAGTCTAATGTAGCCTACATGTCAAAAATAGGTCCCTGCCTCGGTTTGTTATGTTCCAGCCATACACTACGGGCATCTCGGGATGCCTGGTAAAGTTCCGAGACATGGTCATTCCACCCAGGTTTGTTAAATGAATTGCGTAACCACACACACACACACACACACAGTAGGCTATAAGCTGTTTGGAATTTAACAAGGATTGGCTGCAGATAAAGATACATTTGATGAAAAAATTACACATAATATACTGACCATTGTTGGAGAAAAACGTTGGTTTAGACTGGAGACCGGTAACAGACTGTGTGATCCCCCTGATCTTGGTGTAGGCTACTGGGTGGCGCTCTCCTTCTGAAAATGTTACAAGCTGTTTTTTTATAAGAAGTTAATACTACCAGAGAGAAAGCGAGGACAGGAGGGAGGTTAAGGAACGAGGGAGGTAAGAGAGTATGGAAGTAAGAGAGCAGGGAAGGAAGTAGGGAGGCAAGGAAAGGAGGAAGGAGGGAGGGAGGTAAGAATGAAAGGAATGCAGTAAGGAGACAAGTATGAAAGTAAGGAAGGAGGGAGGGAGGGAAAAGGGGAGTGAGGAAGTAATCGAGAAGGGAAGAAAGTAGGGATGTAAGAGCATGGAAAGGGGGGGGGGGGGGAGGGAGGTTTAAGAGAAGTGATGGATATAAGAATAATTACAATTTTCTGGTTACTTATATAGCTCTCGCATCTCCTCCTTCAAGGTTTCATAAGCACTTGACCATAATAATCCACCATTACCCATCTCCCTTGCTCAAGGGGAGACGGTAACCGCTGGCTATATCTCAGAAAATCTTTTCAACCTGACCGAGGATTGAACCCGAGTCTCCTGGGATGTAGGCAGGCACGCTATTAACTGAGCTAGCCGACGACTTAGGAAAGGGAAATTATACAGAAGGAAATAGGTAAGGTAGGTTATTACATGGGGGAGAGGGAGAGAAGCAGGGTTGTTGATTTTTTGTATTTTTTTTTTAAATAAAAAAAAATAAAAAAATAATTGATTTATTTGATTTTTTTGATTTATTTGATTTATTTGATTTATTTGATTTTTTTTTAAATAAATGTATACATATATTTGTTTGTAAATTTAAAAGCTATCATTTATTTGTGTTACTACATAATGTACCAGTATCTTAAAATGAACCAATGCCTACACAAACTTATGAAAGCATGATAAATCTTCAGATTTTTTTTTATTTTGATCAAAAAAATACAAAAAATACAAAAAATCATGATTTTTTTTGTAAAAAAATCATTGATTTAATCAAGTGATTAAATTAAATAGATTTAATCAATATCAACTCTGGAGAGAAGTAGCCTAATGTAATTAACCTGAGCAATTAAATTTGTCTGAACAGTGAAATTAGTCTGTGTGGTCGAATTACTCTGAATGGTCAAACAGGTCAGAGCTATTGAGTACAGATGCAATCTGTCAAACCTGTCTGAGCGGTGGAAATAGTCTGCTGAACTGTCAAAGTGACCACTTGCGAGTTTCGTTCAACAAGGAAGTTGGAGCTCTAGGCTATATATTGATATTCAGCAGAATTACCTATTAAAATGTGGTTGTAGTACATTTATAAATACATACAACCCAATTCAACATAGCCTACTATTTAGGCATTAGAAACCTACATAATGATTGCATTTATATTTACCATCCATGTCTACAGCTCCAACTTCCTTAT